>JAQFZX010000517.1:0-54853 GCA_034682405.1 Hydroisotoma schaefferi | reverse complement strand
TAGGGAGGGGGGAGGAATTTAGGGGGGGGGAGTAATTTAGGGGGGGGGGAGTAATTTCCAGAAATACGATAATCATAAAATATTCAAATCATAGGGAAAACCCCACAAGAGCTTCAGTGAAGGTAAAGAGAAACGTTTCTGAGAATCCTACAAAAATGCAGCAAATCTTCGCCCATCCCCCAAAATTACAGATTACCATGCATTTTTGAGGTAAAAAAATCATTCAGATTTTGTACGAAAATTGTAGGGCAGATGGGCTAACCTTTACAACATGAACAAGAATGGAATTTGGTTACAAAGTAACAATTTAAGTTCTAAGTATTGCTCTTATACAACGTTTCTGTTTCAAAATGTACAAAGGTGAACTACTTGAGCGTTTCAAAGGGACTACGGTCAACCGGAAATACAGTATACTACATGGATACCTTAAACACAGACTGGCCCTTGTGTAAAATGTGATAGAATAACAAAAGAAACTAGAAGCAAAATAACCAAACAGAAACAAGTAGACTAAGTTGTAAATAGAAAGCAATTCAAACTTTAACTTGTATTCGATATTGTATGATCTATCTACCACCGGACCTAACAAGAATATCAATAAAGGTAGATTCAGCTATGGCGAGTTAACGCCAAGAGCTACCACCACCGGGTAGGTTGGTCATGTTGGTGCATGGGTACTATAAGCAGTACGTACAGCTTTAGCCGGGTACTTTCGGCTCCCGAATCCGGGTAACCAAGGGAAAGCCCATTAAAGGATCATAGTACAGAGAACAAGGGTAACTTTTTCAGAGTCTAAGCATGTTCTCTCTCCTCCGCTTACAGTCAGTCAGTCCGATACTATATAATAATACGAATGGACTTTCCTAACGTTATTCTGTACACTTCGTTTTGTTATCATCATTATATTATTCGAGTAAAACTCTCCCTCCTTTCTACTCAACTTCCTAAGAGAAGATAAAACATATAACGGATAGAAACAGTTATCGAATCCTTTCTCCCTTACTTTCCCTTTACTTTCCATGTTGTATGATTTCACCTACGCTAAACAGCAGCAGCAGCAACTTATATTGGCACATAGAGAGAATGTTCCTAAGGGATAAAAGACACCAGGGGAGATTTACACAGGCCGAGGGTTGAACTTAATACCCAATACTAGTACTTATACAGAAGTAATCTTCCTATTGTATCATATCTCATTGGTATACACATTCTCACTAGTTGTAGGGATAGATAGATTGTATTAATGATAACAGTGTGCAGTGTTAGTTTGATAATACTCCTTGCACATATAAGTTTGTACTAGAAAACTACATGCTCGTGGTCGTTTATAGATAGTGGAGCGATATGTCTCTTCTTCACTGCTGCTTTTCTCCATAATTTTATATGGCATTTCTCCATGAGTCAGTTCCAAAAGTGTAGTCAGCCCGTCAGTGTCTTCTTAAAAGTCTTAGCTGCTTCGGTCTCATCCATCTAGGAATGAGGGACACGGGCATAGACTAGTATATTGCTGGATTTAAACTCAAATGTGACAAAGTCTACTATGTGTTGTATATTTCGCTATACAACAGTATACTAACTTACTTTCAGTTGACAGTATCATCAGCAACGTGTGTGTACTTTTTCTTGGGTAAAAATTAAATAGAAACGATTGGAGCGTGAGAGCAAGTCTTGTTTATGACCAAGCTCATGGTTTCTAGTGTTTATTCAACGATACTGCTGTTGAGGTATGAACTTACCTGTTTAATTTAGATTTATCTGGACATCCTCAGTTAATTTTGGATTTTAATCGAGATGGAATGGTCACTAATGCATAATACTAGTCTATTTGAAGTAGCGAAAAGAATATCTTGCTTCAAGCAAAGTGGTTATGACAAAAGACGTATACTAATTGTAGAAAGTGAGTAGTATTCCTAGCATAAGTCTGAATATTAAAGTCCGAGATAGTTTCTCCATATGCCGCCTAGATTAAGGTAACAACCTGCATAAGCTATACTATGATTTAGTTTTTTCCAACTTGAACAACTAACTGGCCATTTACTATTGGACTAAACAACTCAGTTGTAAGTTAAGAGTTAAGTAGTGAAGACGCTTGCTCAGGAAAGGCAGTGTAAAAATTTCACTAGTGCAAAACTTGCTGGAGGGAAGCAGTAGCTACGAGTTGCGAAAGGCTAAGTTTCATGCTAACAGTATCTGGATTTACACCTGGATCAGTTTGCTATCCTACTGCAGTCAGGTTGTGGCTTCGCAAGCAGTAAGAACTTATCAATAGTTCTTGCATCTTCATATCTTTCAATTCACTAACAACTGAAAATGTACAGTTTCCTTTTAAAGAAAGTCAAATCGTTTTAAAGTATTAGACATTTTTTAAAGCGAATAAACTCTCTGCTTCAACAGAAAAGTTACACTGTAAGAAAGTTGCACTTCATCTAAACTTTATAATTGTAATTTGTAACATTTTTGAAAACTAGCTAACCATGTCATTAATATTTATTTATTTTTTCCTATGTAAGCGAGGTTGAAATATTTCCAACTAAAGGGCTTTCACTATCCCTAATCCTTATTTTCACTCACTCTACTCAACTTTTAGTAGAAAGATAAATAAGGTCTGAATCCCTTACAAAGGAGTAATAATATAATTAACCCCAAAGTAAATCACTGTGCTAGTAAGATAATAAATTAGTGTATTGACGGCAGGCTCAAGTCAAATTGCATTCATTCATTCATCCATGCATTGATAAATCACCCCGTACTAGTTAGTTAGAACCACTCTTCCTTCCTCAGATCTTTATTGCAGTTCAATGAAAATTATAATGGGCAGTTGAATGCACTTCATTTCGTTTTAACTATTCCAGCTCCACACCAGCCTGCGTCTACCGCTATTTTATTTCAATAAAAGTTATTAGATCTCTCTTGCTAAACCAGGGCGTAAATATACGTACAATAATATACCATTATTATCAATTGAATCATTTCCTATTTCAGACTTTTCCATCCCCACTCCAAAGCCAACTCAGCCATAATTAGCCATGCATATCACTTGCAATTGAAATAAGCATCCCATCAAGTGAAGTAAAAACAATTCAAAAATATCGGTACAATTGGGCTAAAGTACGGTTGAAATTGAAAGTCTCTGGGTCTCTGTGGTTGAAGGATTCATCTGAAAGATCATCTCCCTCGCAGGATCCTTCAAGAAAGTCACGAGTGAAAGCAAGCGTCTTAGAACATTGACAGAAGTTTCAAGTGAAGGAAACTAAAGCCCGCAACAGAAAGTACTTTATCGTCTGAAAGCGAGAATATTTTACGATGACCCAGTTGCTGTTAGTTGAGTTCCAGTACGTATGCTGCCGTTCAAATTAATCCTTAGCCATCACAAAGCTCAAGAGCTGAGTCAAACAAATTTGTGCAACTGACATAATTTCCACTCCACGAGCTTACCTTTCTATATTATACCTCACGGAGAGAAACGGTCAGTAAGTTCTTTAAGACATGATATTCTTGCCAAGTATTCCTGTCTTATTGCCTAAGACTTGCATGCATAGTTTGGAAAAGTCAAACGCTTGCCACACATTGTCAAAACATTGACCCGCATGTGTAACAACCTTACCTTCGACTCTTTATTCATAACTTGTAGTTGTATGAATAATTAAATCCCCTGTGCACACTGTTTTTAGAAGCTTCTACCACTTGCAGTTTTTAGTTTTTAAGTATGCATTGCTATTTTGAAGAATTTAGCAAGTTTATCTTGTCAAAAGCAGTTTTACTTTTATTGCAAGCAATTTGACAAACATGCCACCCATTGAGAAATATTATACTGTTAAGCGTTGAGACGGTTTTCGATAGACAGAGACAAAACCTAAGCATTTCCTTCCTACCGACCATCCCAGTAAGGTTAGGCTGAGTTGGATTAAAAACTTGAATAAATGCTTCCTCTTGCATGTAATGAAATATATACCTAGTCAGAGTCACTAGCAAGTATAATTTTCCTTTCTGGAGACTTGAGACATTTTAATGGTTTTCCTCTAATCTTTATCGCTCTTCTCGTATGAATTTGACCACTTGTAAGGTTTATCTAACGTAAGTAAGTGCACGCAAGCTTAAAGCTTTGTCTGAGAGGTAAAAGGCCTTTTACTTGACCCATGTTAGGAGGATTGATGTGGTTGATGTAGGTAGTCAGCAAAGGTAACTAAACTACACACTTATTATACACGCAAATGAACCTGACATTTTTCTCTCGATATGACAACATTTACCGCAGTAGCAACAGGGATGGATAGTGGGAACTAGATTGGGAGCCAAATCCGTGATGTACTGCTAAAGTATACTACTGTATACACAAAAATCCTGCAGTTGCAACTAGTTGTATGAATAATGATAAGCTTGTCGTACCCATTGTTAAAGACCTTGTAAATCTTTCCGAATTCATGGGTGCTTAAGAAATTTGGAGCAACGTAATAAAATTCAAAGTAGCCTTGCTTCGCCGTATCAAATACATGTCCACATAAACGTAGCGGTATGCAGTTTTACAGGTGGCCTTACATGTTACAAAACCGGATGTAGGTTTATAGTTTGCCTACTGATAAAAAATCCTTTCAAATTACTACCTTAAGCCTGGGTTAAAGTAGGTAGATGTGCGTTCTTACAGTGTGACATGAATAAAAAGACCTACTTTTAAACTTCAAAGAAAGTTTCAGTTGTGTATTTTCGTATTCGGGGAGATGGTGTTTCCTCATAAAACTTTTTTGAAAGCGAAGGAACTGTGCATTGGATAACCGTATAAGTTGTTGCTAAACTCCATTACTCACTGCTACAGACTTCACCTTCTCTTATTTCATACCTGACACTTACTTTCAATCAAACCTTCATATTGTCTTCTTGGGCCGGGCTAAGTACTAAAGGAAGAAGTCTGTAAGCATATTTTATTCTTTACTACCGCAACAGCGATTAATCATCCATTTTTTGTCCAAGTAGGCAAAATATTTCTCAACAGCAGTTGCTGGTTATGCAGCCGACAAGGGAAAGTAGACATTTCTTTTGGTACACACTAGTACCAGTATAGTACTGACTTTTTGAAGAAGAAGCTTATTTTTACCGTAATACATTGTTTGTCCAACCAAATCTTATTTCAAATTTCAAAATACCAAAACAGTAAGGTTATGATTTGCGAAACATTCGTTTTATCAAAAGGATAATACTATACTAGACCCAATGAGTTATGCAATATCCACTTGCACTTAGTAATTAACCCTACTTTATTAATGCCAACTTTAGTTTCTTCCTTCTTCTGCTTACAGTTAATTGTTTTTATTACATAAAATGTACATTAAAAAGCAGTCTTTCTATAAGAGTATTAACATAGCGACCAAATTAGGGGATATGTTTTTGTGTTTTGTACAAGGACAAGTCAAACAGTCACAGTAAGCAATTAGTTTAATATTCTAGATCATTTGGGTATTTTATGTCTCTTTTGACACAACCAATTTATCCTCGTCATCTAACCACACAACTCACTACTTGCACTTTCACTCACCTTAAGAATACTGCTCTAATTTCCAAAATACTTTAGATAATCAAATAATAAACGCTATGCGTGGAAAAACTGGCATAATTAAACCCTATTTTACATCTAAAAGTATTTCGTTAAATCTTGCAAACGATACCATGTATATCGGACTAAATAACAATGGAACCAACACAACTACCATATACGACAACAAACTACTAAGTAATGCGTATCATACAATAATAAATACTCAGAAATAAAGGAAAGAAGGACATTTGTAGTCTTAGCGTGTGTTACACCGTTCTTAAATGGTCGGATAGCATGACAACTCTTTGCTTTTACGGTCACAGCTTCCAGTTGCTGTTGACACACTCAATTTATTCCAAACTGCACGTTAAGCAGTTGTTTCCATTAGTTCAGACGGGCATAGCCTTAGCCTATACTACTTTTCTAGAGCAAAATCCTTACTTTATCCTCGCCTCCGTAGATATTGTAAGTAGTTATTTAAACAATAAGAAACATGCAGACTTTCTCTTAGATACGGATGCAAGGAGTTTTATAGTTGGTACATCCTATCCTTACATCTTTCTACATATTTTATTGCAAAAACAAAATTATAGTAGAAATTCAATCCAAACTCATAACATTACGATTACTGGCAACTAAGGACGGCGTTTCGCAAAAGTTGTTCTACTTGGTATGTCTTGGTCAGAATTTTTGACCCACTTAAGAGCTAATTGGAGCTAGGGGTTCTTATTTGCATTTATTCGGCAATTACTGTCTATTTTGTACGGGTACATTAAGTTTTAACTGCAAACTACTGGACTTAATTGGATTTTTATGAAATTACATTAAGGGAAAAGTTAAGAAAGTTTGCATCATGGTCAGTTATGCTGCCTTTAAGGCCAATTAATCATTTTAAAACAAAGTTGTAAACTCCATCCATTAATCCTTGAGCTCTTGAGTTCTATAAAATAATCTAGTCGCAATTTAAAATTCCTTTGAAAATCGAAATACATCTTTTAAACTTGTTTTATTTATTTTAGGTGTCTAAACCGTTGTCAATTTTTAAGCCGTGCGTTCGAAGTTTTACTTAACGTTACATTCAGCTTAATGAAAACTATAGCTATAGCTTATCAAGGATACTGCTGGATAGTGTAAAGAGTGTTGTAGCCGGCCAAATATATTAAGTCGGTTATGCAGACTATAATAAACCCAACTTAACCTCTTGGTTGTTTGGTCAGGGGTTTTTTTCCTTTATCAGTAATTCAATATGTTTCCACAAGGATCAGAATTCATTACTTCGGTGTTGTTTTAAGTTAAAAATTTAAATTGACACTAGGAGTAGAAGAAACTAAAATTGCCTGCAAGGTTCCCTATACCATAGGCTAAGTAAGGATAGTAAAAGTAAAGATAGGATAGACAGTCTTGTAGTGTCCACAAAACTCTCAAAACTTTAACCAATCCGATAAGCAATTCTCTGAAGCTCTCTTTGATCATCTCTGATGTAGAAATCATACAACTCTTCATTAGTTATTCATTGGATTATCACTCTCTATTCCCAAGTTTGAATTATTCTTCTTTGAAAGAGTAAGTACCTTAGAGTGTTTATTTTCTATTAATCCAATTAGAATAGGATAGGATCGCTAGAACCACTTTATTTGTTTATTTGATTAAACGAAGAACTAATTTATCTGAAGGCTCATTTGCCTTTGTTTCATCTCCCGAGCTCCTCATTAAGCATCCCTAGAGCTTCAATTGATTACAAATCTGATTATCAATAACCCTGGCAAACTCAACGCAATTAAGTCTCTGCTAATAACTTATTCGCGTAAACTTTTATACCCTAGCTACTTTCCAGTTCAAGGCAAATCTGCTCTCTTTTAATTTAATGGTTGCTTGCCTTCCAGACAATAATTAACTTTACACTGAAACGAATTGTCCTAAATGCACAAGCCGTTAACTATTCTCAAATTATGTGTGTTATATAAAACGACGGTGACGTACAGTCAAAGATTAAGGTTACTAAATTGCAATGTTGGCTGAATGAAATCCCACCAAGAGATTTCTTCTCCAGAGGACTTTTACTTTGAAATGATTTCTTAAAAAAATTCTGCTCCTTTCATCCAACCCGTGGGTTAATTCCATTTGGAAAGCCTTGGAGGAAAATAAAGAATCCAAGAGTTATGTTGGCTATTCATCAAGTCAAGCACATGTTTTAATTACTACCACTAAGCCAAAGCATCAGCAGCCCCTTTTTACTTGACCTTAAGTAAACAAATAACAAGTAAGAAACTTAAGTTCGTGGACAAGTGGGATAGACTAAGAAAAAAGAGAGCTAATTTTTATTTCCTTCAGCAAACGCAAAAAAATTACTGGGACTTCAGAAACATGAAAAGCAGTCCTAAACTTCTGGCAAACTTGCGCTGAACTATAAGCAGAACGCGGCATGACAAATGGGAATCCTAAATAAATAAAATGAAGTAATAAATGTTAGAAAAAGTAGCCCGGTGTTTGCTGTCGCATTTATTTACCAAAATTATAGTTCTTTTCAAGTTCTAAAGTATGGTTTAGAATTCCAACTTTTTTCAAACAGAGAAAAGTTTTCTTTCTCCAAGTTTTCAGTAGAATTAGAAGTAGTCTGTAATTCCTATTTTAGTTTTATGAATTTTCTGAACGGTAAATTCCTCTTTTTCAGTACATTATCAAGCGTAAATGTAATTCTAGTTAATTTTTTTTCAAGCCAATCAATCAACCTAGTCATGATAAAAGCAGAGCAAAAATATGAGTAGAGCTAGTAGCAATATTATGAATGAGGTTCAATTTGCAAATTACGGTATTTTTTGAACTCCTGCATGTCGGGAGGAAATTATATTGGTTATCCAAGAGAAAAAGTGATAGGCAAAAGAGGTCTTCTAAGGGATATAAATTCTATACCTCACTTAAATTAAGTTATCTCATGTTAAGAGTCAACAGGATCAATAATTTTAGTCGCCTAAAATTTAACCTTAGGGTGTTCACCATGATGATAATCTCGTTAGTTATTCTATTCTACAACCGTTATATTCTCTGATATAATTCTATTCCTCTGCAATAAAGAAGATACTATGCGACACATTTTTACTAAAGTTCTGCAAAAGATAAGCTGTTCCGTTGAGTTCCTATTTTTATTCAAAAAATTAAGTAGAAAGTTAGATTAAAAAGGAAATCGTTTGTGGTTTATGTAAATGGGCTTCCTTTTTTTGGCTAACTTTAAAACATTTCTTACAAGGACTCTTCGTACATTTACTTACGTATTCTTTAATTTACTAAAGTATTCTTCCAAGGTCTGACGATTCCATACCATTCCTTTTCGTTCAAATTAGAAACAAATAGAATTCCATAAGTACAACCGACGATAAATAAGTACACTTTGGTATGTATATAGGTACCCTCTTTTACACAACTTCAATCAAGTCATAGATAGGGAACAAGCAGGACGATAAATCCTACACGAAATGTCTCATGTCAGACAAAAATTACAAACCACCGACCGATGTTCGGTTCAATTGAGTTAATGTTGGAATGTAAAACTAGTAGAATACAAACGTATGCACGTATAATACACACATGCATATAGTTAACATACGAGCTTCATGCAAATACAATTTCTCCATGTTCTGGAACCTTACCTAGAATAAACTCCCTAATGTGCCATGCATGAGCTAACGATGAAATACAAATAGGATGAATAGAGGCGTTGTAAATTGTATGAGAAAATTTAATGCTAACTTTCACTCAAAAGTAATATGTAACTCGGCTTCTTCTCTCAGTTTCATAACCTTCCACTCAATTCATCGATATCACAGACATGATTTAGACAGAATTCTGGGTTTCCACGTTAGTTTGACAAAAAGTATTTCGTGTAGACGTCGCCTGTAATTTTTTCTGCAAATAGTATTTCTAACACTCGGAAATTGTCATGTCGTTCGCAAGTATAACATAAAATTTGGGTTCGTGGAAATGATAAAGTGTGCGATATAAACTAACAGATTTGACGGTAACATTTACAGGTTAAACAACAAAATAATATCAGTTTTTAGATGATTGGCAAGAAATGAATGGCTGGTTAAATTATCTTGATAGAATTTATAACCGGGACGGAGTACGGAGTTTTATGTCAAGTCATTATTTAGGCAGCTATAAATCATTTCAATTTTAGTATCAATTATCGCATGTATCTCTCACTGCTACCATGGACTAGTCGAGCCATATTACTTGACACGGACAGTTGCAATTTACAATAATGGTCCTGTTGGCTAAGAAGGTAAATGCGATTCGATGCCTGACACGTAAATTGCTAACGACAGGGCAAGTTGGTTCCCTTCTTTTATGTGAAACTTCAATAAAAAACTTTAGCTTCTCCAATACATACACTTAACTGGTGGTGGTTAGTTACAAGCCGTGCTTGGTGCCAATGTTCTCTGTCTGAGGCTGATTGGCATTTGAAATATTAGTGTAGTGGACACTCTTTTAGTTGTATCAAATATTTCTGACCCTCTGATTACTATTTGAAGCCGCCCTTTCTTTCATTTTTTATTTTTTATTTTTTTCGTACGTTACTCACAATGAGTATTGATTGAAATTGCAACATGGTTTTCTAGAAGAGTAAACATTACACCATGAAATCATAATACAGCCTTTTGCTTCTTTGATGGATTTTTCAAGAGAAAGCAATTTATTGTGTAGCCTTCCTTAACCTCTTTGACTTTGATTGAATCGCAAGTATGCAAGTACAAAAAGCAATATACCTGCTTTCCATTTACACTTCTTTGCCAACCAATCATCCCAATTACCCAATGCATGTAACAAGCATCTGTACGTCTAAGATATTATGCTACTACAAATGTGCCAAAGTGTTGCCCACTTCCATTTGGCTGATTCCCAGAGAAAACATTTGCTTATTTAATCACTAAAGGGTGAGGGTTCTAAGAAACTAGCCTACCAGCGACCCGCTCGTTCGAATAATGTTTTCTTTCTTTAAATAATTGCTGACCGTCTAGAACGGCAGACGAGGGCCCTTTCAGTCCTTTCTGTATGCTTTCCTGCTATAAAAATCCTACCACCCCGTCTAAAAGTAGATATATATTTAAGTCTTTTCATATTTTTTTAGTCTTCGAAATTCTGAAACAAATTGATGAATTTAAGGTCGAATTTCAAAACAAAAATTAACAGAAGCAAGCTGAAGGAAGGTTCAAAAATCTATTCCTTTATAAAATTGGATGAGAATTGAGAGAGGAGTGAAGTTACAGATACAAACGTTTTGGTAGCTTTTAATAGTAAGATTGAGGGAAAGATTGTTGAGAATCACACTCGACAGTAGGATGCTCGCATCTCATTACTATTGTACCTTGTAACTTAGTTTTGTCAATTTGCTGATTCTCAAAACCTATAAGATATGTACGGTGCGGCTACATAATAAGATTCTTTAGAAAAGTCTAAAGCAATCAGAAGTACATAATTCCGTAATCATAATCCATTTTCTTGTTATGCAAGATTGATTCACGTTATCTGTCAAATCCAATAGGATCGTTTGTGTGCTGATTGACTCTGAATATAGGACATTTTCAATGGAAGTGGCTAACTTTAAATCAAGCCATGTTGACTCTTTATGATTACAGAGATTGCTTTAAAGGTGAATTTCCCTTTCTTCCCCTGTATACTTCTATGCACAATGGAGTAACTTCATATTAAACTTTTCAAATCGAAATATTCATTTTCTAAGAAAAGTTCCAATTTAAACCAATCCTGTTCCGTAGGAGTTGTACCGTATCAGCCTTATTTATACTTGCAAATAACATCTTCAAAGGGTCTTGTTTGCATGAAAGGAGGCCTAAAAAGTAGTTAAAACTATTTAACTAGGAGGAAAGCAGAAACTACTCAGCTCCTATATGCACTATCAAAAGAACCAGAGACTTTTTATAGGCCAGCCGTATCTAAGCTACAATGATTGCTTGCAGATAAACAAATTGCAGAATAAGCAAAAACTGTAAATCTAATTCGTATTTGACATTTAATTCTTCAACTTTTACTCCTACGGACTTCTATTTTTACCAGCTTCTCTAAGCTTAAAGTCACTCTTTGAGTCCTTCCAGAACTGTTATTCCTTCCAGTTTCAGTGGCCAATACTTAATTGCGTCCCGTTTATTTTTCCACTTGCTTTCTTGTTTAGCACGTATATGTTGAGTAGCTTAGCAAAACGGCTGCTTATGCACACAATCATTAAACTGCATCCGCCTTCTCTTGTTTTTTCTCATGTGGCTGTAAAAGAAACAAATATAAAAGGAAAAAAGGAATCCAGGGAAAACAAAAAGTAAATTGCAAAAAATACAGCTTTTTATCTCTGGTTGATTGTCTAGTCAGGGAAAAAGATGCGGAAAATTGGTAAAAAAGGTAAAGGTGGAAATTAGATTTCCCCTCACAAGTCTTAAGTTTGTCTACCTTCCTTTTTACAACTACCTACGAATGTGTCTGAGAGACAAGCCTAAAAACTAACATCCAGACCGTCTAAAGTTATCCAGTTTTATCTTTTGAACTTTGTCTCTAGAGGTTTAGAGTGGAAACGTAGGGCCAGGACAGGGCCAGTACAACTCCTTAACGATTGAGAAGATGGTGGTTTCAGTTTTGGTTGGTTTGATGCATTTCTTGGTTGAATTTTGGCTGAATCTCTTATTTGTATTCGGATCCCTCGCTTCTCTAAGTGCTTCGTGGTAGTTTTCACCTAGAATCGGTAATCGTTTTCCCACGCAGGTGAAAGTCTCTGACTCCGAATCTTAACTAATGGATTTAATCCACCAACTGCTATAAATGGAGTTATCATCTTCTTGCCGTCTGCTTTCAAGACTGGAACGTGTGGATCTAGATGCTTTCTTTTGCTTTTGCTTTTGCTTTAGGGAACCTCCAAAACAGCAGATTTAGCTAGTCACTTCACACAAGTGTATATATATAGGCAGGTAGTAGGTAGGCAACGTAGGCAAATTTAGCAGTGTAATATAGCAATCGACTTGAAAAATTGTAGGATTATGAGCCCAGGCTTCCTCCCTCTCCCAAATTTCCTACTTTCAGCCAAGTTAATTAATGCACGGAGCGTGAGTTAGTCAGAAATTGACGGTTTCTATTTCCCCGTTGACTACCTCTTTGAATAGAGGAGTAACCAATTTCCTTTGCGTAACTTTTCAGGGAGCTGAGAGAGTTTGAATGGGCTTGTGGACGTGGATCAAGAAATTATCCAGTTGACTGCCCCCACTTGTCCACTCAAGTAGTCAACTCGCCTCACGATAATCCTCTCCACATCCCACGAACGCTTCGTCAATAATAGGCTCAACCTCTCGTATAGACACTATCTGGAGAACATCTTTACGGAAACTTTCTACTCCTGCCAGAGGCAACAACAACCAAAGCAGAATAATTTTCCTCTCCATCTCATCGTCCAGAAGACCGTTCCTACAGGATCCCACAAGGAGGTACTAAGTGAGGGGGAAAGTCGTAAAAGAAAACAGGAAGGGCTGTTTATCGTTCGTTCACCGACTCTCAGCGTGGGCTGAACTTACTGGACATAAGTATTAAATGGGATGGGATGCTGTAATGGAATAAGCCGACATCGAGCATCGCCAACATCCTCTGTAATGATTCGTAGACTAAGAAGACTTCGAGTTACAGCAATATTTTACACATGCCTCGGTTTAACAGCCATCCTCCTTCTGGTAAACTTTAACGAAGATGTTAAAAGACTTTTGCAGCAAACATCTTCGTATTCAAACCCTGGTCCTGGCCACTTGTCTCCTTCTGCCAGTGGGTCATCTTCTCATGCCTTGATAGCCCCTTCACAAATAAATTTACACTTGCAACATTCTCAGCAAACACAATTTCATTCTTCTAATACTAATCCTCAGCAGCATAGTAGCGCTACAGCCAGTGCAAGACCTCAGCCAACATTCCAAGGAGATGATATCAACTCAAACCATGTGATAACGTCTGATGACGGAGAGCTAGTAGCTGGTTCTGATGGGGTAAAGTATTTCGATCTCCCAGCAACAGGCCCAAGCTATTTGACAATCGATGACCCCGAAAAACCATGGTATATGTGGGGTGGAACTAAGTACCCATCACCGTTGATTGAAGGGATCCCCATTTCTACCATAGATCAGGCTAAACTTTGGCATGAAGACAATCCAAACAGTGATCGGATTGTGGAACAGTTACTGTTTGTCATAGACGACCCTATAAACAATCCCAACTCAAGTTTATGGTTTGAACAGGGAGAGACTACGTTTTTGTCTACAAGCCCCACGCCAAACAATGTTAATAGTGGAGATGGCGGAATACAGCTGGGAAGCAATGCATTGATGAAAACTACTTTTGAAGATGATACCACGCTGGCCAGAAGCACCAGCGGGATTACATCATTTATGCAGAATGAAAGTGTATCGAATGGCAGAAGATTTTTTAACAATCAGAGACGGGGAAAGCTGAAGAATATTTTGCTATATTATGGGTTGGGAATGAGCTGGGGCTCACATATCACTAATGGTCGTAGTGCATTTCTGCAACAAAAATGCCCAGTAAATGCTTGTAGACTGACTGGAAACAGAGCACATTTGAGCAAAGCGGATGTTGTAGTTTTCAAAGACGTTTTTATGAATCCTAAAGTTAAGCGAAATCCTAGTCAACTGTGGGTCATGTACATGTTGGAGTGTCCACTCAACACGCAGAACTTTATTGACAAAAATGTATTCAACTTGACTGCTACTTATAGACATGATTCCGACATTGTCACTCCCTATGAAAAGTGGGTCTACTATGACGAGAATGTCAAAACTCTCAAGCAAGGTGAGTTCATTATTTCATTTGGAATTTTATTTGGAAAAAACGATAAATACTAAAATAAAATAGTTCGTTGTGGGTATCTTTTCTCAGATTGTATTTTGTACAACCAAACCTACCTTCCTTTCTTTGACAATTTCTACGACCATATACACTCCGTGTTTTAACGTTCACTCCCATAGAGTTCTCTTATAAACAAGTAGCAAAATGGATTGTACTAGTTTCTCTCAATCTATTTTGCTAGAATTGAATCACTGAATAAAATTACTGTCTGATCTGTACTTTAAGCTCGTAAATAAAATAAAGCAGCGAGTATTTCAAGTAAAAGAAGTTTCGTTGTAGAGCAGGATACTGCCAATAAATATAAATATTTAGGTAACCATCACGGAAACAATTTGTTAAGTCAGCAATGTCCTGAATTGTTTTGCGCGAGTGGTTTTCGTTTAGTATTGGAAGTCGAATAAAAAATTTAAAAAATACCTTCTATCGTTATTTTACCGGACAACCTGTACGTAAAGATGTCAATCTGCCATTGGCTTTTCCTCACCCTCACAGATAGGATAAATAAGCATACATGATTCATTCCAATTTAGGTATAAAGTGATGTCATGTTCGCCGGATTTCACTGATTGAAACACATCAAAAATCAATTTCAGCTCCCATAGTCCATGAAAAAGTAACGAAGTGGGATTGCCGTACAAATCGTTTTTTTCTACTGGGATTTTTACCCGTACAAGTATTTCTCATTTAGGTTTCAATAAATAAGATGCTGGTAAATTAGTTTCGGCTAGTTATTTACGAGTGTCATCAAAACTAGGCACCCTAATCGACTGCCGTAGTCATAAAGTGTAAATAATTAACGAATTACCAGGGAACAACCCAGTATCAATGTCACCATAATCATAAACAGAGACGGGAAATGGTTAATAAAAGCAAGGTGCTTCCCGTTCTATCAAGTCAAGGTAATAAAGCAGTGACTGTTGTGAACCAAGAAAGTGCAAACATAAATAGATAATTATCCTCGCCAACTCTTACCTCTTTCCAATAAAAAATAACATGAGCATACTTACTACATGTATTAGAACCAATTAAAGTCGCAACTTATGATGACAAGAGACCTTTTTCTCTCTAGAGAATTACACTTAAATAAAGGTTAGCTATGGCGATAAGATAACAATCGAAACTACCCCAAGCATTAAAGCACTTCCTTTCTCTTCTTTTTTCTCTGTCGTTCTAGGATAAACAGTTTTCTTTTCTCCAACTGAAGCGAGTAAAATATCTTGGCAAATATTTACATTAGTCTGCATGTAAGGTTCATCTAAAAGACATTGTAAGACTCTGTGAGCGTTCTAACTATAAATTCAATGCTGGTATAGTGTACCCAGTGACATGTGTTAAACTCCTTTAGACCGATGTAAAAAGGACATAAAATTGACATCAGTGCCTTCCAAGTATACATTTCCCTTAGTCAACGAGCCAAATGAGAAATGCATATTAGATTAGTTGGCAGTTTACGAGAAAAAAGTATTTTCATTTTCACCACCCACCTCCTCGTAAAAAGAAACACTGTCCCCCATGGAAATTCCGGAAGAAATTTAACGCTTATTGTGTTTTCTCAGACGTTAATACCTCCTTCGTAGTCCTTCTCCTAGTACAATGAAAGCAAATAGCAAATAGTGTGTAGTCAGCCAGAGTATTCTAGCGTGGATAACCATATAGATTGTTTCTGGTATTTCTCGTAATGGTCCTTATCTATCTGCATTTCTCTTTTTGTAGAGACTCTTCGTAAGCCTGAGTATTGCTTTCTGGTGTTTATTCAACTAACATTTTCTCTATTTCCAAGACGATGTGCTTCTGCCCGTTCTGGGCAACTAGGGACTATGAATGGGCGACCGTATTTTGTAAAGAGAAAGACAGGAGAAAGTGATTACTTATCTTGTGCAAACTCCTTCATTGACTTTTAGGTATTTTATATATACATTCCATTGTACAAGTCTGAGCATCCATTTTTACACTAGTAACTATAATCAAAGGGCACTTTTTAAGACATTGCTACTTTGACGTTTTGCTCCCTATCTTGTTGGTTAGTTGGTTCTGGTTGTCTAATATACTTTCTAGTAATTCTAGTGAGCTTCCACTTGCAAAAGTGTATCTTACTATTTTATAATCACTGTCTTTATGCCAATTCACTTTATCTTTGGAAATCCAATATCCTACCACTTGACCTAGCTAGTTTAACCCTTTTAAAGCCAATGAATTTAGTTTGCGATTTAGCATCTTAAAGTTCTGCAACCCCACAGAAGTCTAGATGTAAGTATTTCTCTAGTCTAAAGAGCAAGGTAGTATTGGCATTGGTATAGCTAGGATTGGTTTGATAAAATCGTTCAGCAATGATTACGCTTTCTTGTTTCTTCTGTTATGCCAAACTCCAAAGGGTTTCGTTGACATGTTTTGCTTCAAAAAAAAAAGATTCGTCGTTCAATTTTGTCCAACAACAAAACAAATCGGCGACCGTTTATAATAAAATTGCACCACTTTTAACGCAGCGGCAGGGCCATTTTAGGTTAGCCAAAGTGTGAGTGTTTTTCATTTTTCAAAGAAAATTCCTCCTAATACGATTTTCAGTATATCAAGGAGACTTTTGTTTCGGATCTTTTCAGAATTATAGTTCTGTTTTTCTGACACTTAACTCTTGACATGGAATAACTTTCCCCCCATCTACATTATACGATTCTTGACAATCTGTTCATTTCTTTCTTCGACGATGTTTCGTACCTTGGGGTTAGTTTGGTGGTGGTTTGGGTTGGTCGTGTAAGATGAAAAACTTTCACCAAACTTTCCAGATGGAATCTGTCAGAACCAGAGGAAATTTTCTAGACATTTGCATATTTGTCTTGGTCATGTTGTAATAGTTCCCTGTACGATGAAAGCAGATTAGGATTTAGATTAGTTCATTCCCTTTCATATTTTAACATTTTGGTGTTTTTGATATCGAGCAGATATTTAATAGTCTTGGAAGAAGACTATAATGTTTCAATGGATTGGTTTGTAGACAGATATATCCCACACCTACTCTCTATCAAAATAGTAATTTCACTTAAATCCCACCCTCCCTTATTGCCCGCAGTACTAAATTTGTAACATCATGTATAGATACACAGAGTACAATACATTTTAATATTTCAGACGACAATGACAATAAACTTAAACATAAAATTCTTCCATGTAGTGCATCAGATCAAATATCTTTTTACACTCTCTTTACATTAATCCTTAACAATAAGTGACACAGACAAAAGTTGACAATTAACTCGAATTCTCTAATATTTTTATTCCCTTTGAAATATTTCACTAAATGTTATATGAAGTGATGAACAACATACATGTACTGATAGAATGGAAGTGATCAACCCTGAAGAGAAAATCATATTAGCTGGAGACAGAATGGGTATTGTTGAGTTTAGGGTAAAATTGAAGGTATTCAATAACGGACAATTAGCTCTTTTATAAAGATTCCAAGAATATTCTCATGGTACATCCCATTTTATAGGCAAGTGGTACCATAATATGGTCCATAGCTTCGTCCAGGGCTTCGTTAGCCTCGTAATTGATTATACCAGCTTTCTTGAATCCATTTTCAATTACTTGAACATCTTACTTACTTGAACTTTTATTAAATATTTGAGTGCTTTTCGTTTTTGAAAAGTACTGTTGGTGGGTGTAAGGAAATTTACGGTTTCTTCGGCCATAATTATAAAATTGGTAAAATAAAAATCAGTGTAGAAATAGAGAAACCTTGGTCGGTTAGTTGGTTAGTCTATCTTTTGAGCTAAGCTAAGACTGGAAAGGAAAAAAACGCCCTTATATTTCACGGAGTATACTATCAGTATCATGTAAATGATGTGTGGATAAATTTATATATATCTATACATGTATCTTGGTATCTGCGTTTTTTAATCGAGGTGCGGGTTATACCTGTTAAATTTGGACTTCAAATTTGTAGATCTATTAAGTGAGGTCGGCATATGGTCTAGGATTTTGGGTAAGTTATAACTACAGTATTGCATTTCTGGTAAGCACAGTCACCATTATTTTTAGGGAATCAAGACACTTCCAAATCCACAAAAAAAATAACTGGAAGTAGTTTATATCCCTTTGAGTTTTTGTAATTCTAGGTAAGCTACACGCGATCAAGACATTTACTACCGCTATCATTACTGACGGAAAACTTTATCCATAAAACTTATCAAGCACCACCCCATCATAGTAGTTTGCTGCTGTAAATGGCCCAAAAACCCCTGGAGTAGAAAATACCCACAACAATAGTACACCAACGACCAATCGTTGGTACATGAATCCAGAAAAACAGCAGCAAAAAATCCTAAATTTGTATTTTTTTATCTCTAAATTTCAGCTGTAAATTACTCTGAAGGGAAGACCAAACGGGTGGCGTGGTTCGTGTCCAACTGCGTGGCGAAAAACAACAGATTAGACTACGCTCGCGAGTTGTCGAAGTACATAGATGTGGATATTTACGGGGCTTGTGGTACTCATTCCTGCAGCCGGGCTAATGCAAAACAATGTTTCGATTTACTAGCCAAGAATTACAAATTTTATCTAGCCTTTGAGAATTCTAACTGCCGGGACTACATCTCGGAAAAGTTTTTTGTCAATGGACTCGGGTAAGGGATATGCGACTGCTAATTTATGCTTAAAACAACTCTTTTATCCCTTCATGAATCCTCATTTCGTTTTATTTTTGTGCTATTTCTATGTGACATACCATTTAGTTCGTGTAGGAGGCATATGATGACGTTTTTAGCAGCTGTATCAATCTTCTTACCGATCCGTGCTTTCTCTTTAGTCGCAAACCTAAAAGCCCTGAGATGAAAGTGAACGAAAGCCACAAAACCCCATAAATCAATATATGTGAAGTGACCCTTAAACAAGCATTCGAATAAATTCTTCCACGAATTAGTCAAGTAGTGCATAGTATACAGTATTTAAATATAACCTATGATATCATGCAGCTTCAGCTCGCCATAGTAAGATTGTGTGTTAAATATGTAACTAATCCTCTTTTATTAAAGAAGAGCATCAGGAATCTCCTTGACCGGTAATCTTTTGAACCGTTGGAAATAAACATTGGCGCAACCACTGGGGGTACGAGGGTACAATGTACCCCCTAGTTTTTCAACGTATCCCTTGCAATTCCCGATAGGCCCTATCCTTTACATGTTAAGCAGATTGGTACTTCCTGGTGCGTGGTTGCGCCTATGGACACAAATTGACAAAATTGGTATTGAATTGTAGGCAACCAAGCTATACAAGTGTTCTATACAGATTTCAGCATACCGTATTTCCCGATTTAATTCCTCTGGGGAATTATTATTTCGAAGGAAAAATTAGAAATTGTATTAACATGGACAAGATAGGGAAAATTTTATTTTTTTACATGGAAAGGTAATGGGGAATTATACCGGGGGGGAATTAAATCGGGAAATACGGTATATAATAGTAACGTATGCAAACGTAGCAGTAGCATACATTTGGCATTTGGTGGTTTGGCTAGAGGGCTCAATCAATTGGTTTTTAGTTTATTGAAGACCTTGCGCATTCATTGAAAAGATTAAATATTAGTTGAGTAATTGAAAAGAATGCAACGGGATTTGCTGGAGAATTATAAATATTTTTTTTCATTTCTATGAAGCCCTTTGTGCTTCGTCGGAAGACTAGTAGACTAGTACTACTGACTATCGAACAGACTATGAATCGCAAGTGGAAATGTCCCGTTTTAGACAAACGCTGAAAAAACTACAGTACAAGAACACAGCCCACACTACACATCCTTCTATTTCCGTTTGCTTGCTCCAATACTCCTCTCTGGAATATAAAATAACTTTGTCCTCAACACTTGAATGTCAATAAGTAAGCTGAGGGATTTATTGGATCAAAATAGTGAAAGTGAAGGGGTTTTAAGTTAAACGCAACTTGGCCCTAGTCCACTTGAAATTTTTTACAGCTATGTTTCGTCTTGTTAGCATTACACCATGGCAGGCATATTCACAACATCCGCCGTTACTGCCACTGCTATGTTAGAAATACTTCCATGTACTATTACTATTATTATTATTATTATTATATTGGTACTCCTACTTTCTTGCCTTTTCCCCATCATTGACCGTCTTATTTAAGTTTCTCGAGCCAAGCAAGCAACTCTTAAGCACTAACGGTTAGTATAGGAAAGATTTAGACCTTTCAACCCTGACAGAGAAGACCCCAAGGAATGAACGGTCCATGACCAACAAATCAAGTATACGCAGCCATTCTTACAGTTTCTATAAAATGTCGTCCATTGCAATAAAAATACTAAAAGTGCTCCCACAAAAACCAACCAAATCTCACTTTCGAACTTGGCTTTACTGGTGTATGCCATGATAAGTATTATCAAATGGTTTTTTTTACCACCGCTGGTTGTTATTCCTTATACCTTATTCCATCTCTGAGCATATTGCTTTATTTTTTCCAACTCTGAAGAATTTACTGCTAAAGTCCTGGCTGTTGTAATGTGTCACTTATGCTATAAGCGTGCGGTGCTTTTACTTTTACTTCAAAATAAAATCCCAATCCGGCTTTTGTCGTCCCTGCATTTCACTTTCTATTGAGCTGGATGAAGTAAAATACATTTCCTTCCCTTTCTCCTGTCTCTTAAAGTCATATCTCGTTTTAATGGACCTTTCACTAACTTTTGGACAGACGGGTGGACTTTTACCTTCGGGCTTTTACCATTTACTACCTTCTCATCCCTTCTAATACTAGGCTTGTTGTACCTTTACTGGTTAGGGTATCTTTAACGTTGAACAAGGATCTGTTATTTTTTAACCCTACTGACCACGCCTTGTGGAACTGTCAATTGGCCTCTGGTTGAAGTGTGTGCATCATGATGAAAAGAGCTTTTTTTGTACAAGTGGACAAAGTTGATTCAAACCTCTAAATCACTTCTCTTTTATTTTCTTCTAAAAGTCCAGAAGGCTTCCTTCGTTGGTAGACAAGATTTAGCTCATGCCACAATTGTTTAGCTCAGGAATTCAACTGTTTTTGCTAATAGGTAGCCTAGACAGTTGACTTTTAACCGTAAACAAATTAAACATTACCCATCCTAAAGATATCAACGAAACCACAAAAATAAAGGACATTGTCTTTGCCTATTTGTTTAAATACCGTGTAAAGTAATGCAGGATAGCAAATGCATTATGCCTTCAATTTATTTATGGGATGAAGTTGTCATGAAAGTTTCACCCGTCTATGACATTAAATAAGTTTGCTTTTAGATCACTTTTCTTAACGCTGTCTCCATTGTTATCCTTGCAGTCACTGACCATGGAATGGAGAAGGAAAGCATCATAAAGAAGACAGCTTTGTTGTCTTGATTTGCACAAGTTTGCTGTTTTGCTTGAGATTACATCTTTTTGGAGTGCTTCTTCTCAGCGTTAATCGTATGCTTTATAGAGTTAGACGTTTCTTTAAGCTGGCTTTAAATGTTTGTCTAATGGCTAAGCAAAAAATAACAGGCTTTTGAAAATGTTTTTGAACATCGGTTGAAGAAGGCTTTCTGAGATTTGAAGTTTTACAGATTGAAGGATACGTTTGGTTCTTTCTGGTTTAGAGTGGAGAAGCTATAGCCGTACTTTAGTCATATAAGTAAAGTGCATTGCTACGCATAAAATCCCTTTACAATCCTTTTATTACATCTGAATTTTTAAAAGGTATCAGGATACGTATACCGTTAGACGGCTTTTGTAGACTTAAACGGGAACAGGGTTTATCTGTCGAGTTATTAAAACTACGGGGAGACGTACACAGAATCGGCACGTTTGCTTTGAAACCTTTTGTAAATCGGAGACCAGCTTATTGTCTTGAGTAATATAATCCAAGTGACGTTGTTAGATGAAGGTACTTAACTTGGTCCCGCAATATTCTGTTTTCTGACTCTCTTTCATTTCGTTCCTTTCGATAAGAGGGAAGGAACCCTCTATACAGTTGTGGACAATAAACCAAAGAGGTTGGCAATTAGAACAGTATGAAATTGACTACCATATTGGCTTTTACCTACAGAAAGAAAAATTCACAAGGATGTAACTAAAAATGACTGTAGAGGCTGGTAATGGATACATTATATCTTTGCCTACTAATTTGTAATCCACCAAGGCATGTGTAAATTATGCTAGAATTTAAAAACGGTTGACACTAATTCAGTCTATGCAAAGTAAAAACTCTTGACTTGATAAGGATCATTTTTCTTGTTTCATTTGCTACAGAAAGATTCTAGCTTTTTATCTTAAAAGAGTACAGGATATGGTAAAATCGGCCTGCAGATTAAGAATCCCCCAAGCTCAAATAAAATACCTCGCTTGTACTGATATTGATTAATGATTAACATGGACTTATACTTGGGTGGAGATGTCATAAACTGATCTACATATTAGACAAGAGTTGTAATATCCTTATGTCAATTTATATTTGCAGAAATAACGTTCTTCCGATAGTGATGGGAGCACATCCCGACGACTACAAACGGGTCGCCCCCTACAAATCCTATATTCATGTGGATGATTTCGCCTCCCCCAAAGAGCTAGCTGAGTATCTCTACCTCTTAGACTCAAACAATGACCTGTACAATGAATACTTCCAGTGGAAGGGGACAGGGGAATTCATAAACACTCATTTTTTCTGTCGACTCTGTGCCATGGCTCATTACTCCGAGCATAGTGTCAAGAAACCTAGGATTTATAATGATTTCAACAAATGGTGGAGGGGACCTAATGTCTGCACACGAAGGTCTTGGAGGGCTCAACCTGACATCTTCGCACTCGACGTTTCTGACCGACAGACTACCAAAGCGTAGTAGGCCGACTTCCTCCCACCTCCCACTTTTAGGACTATCAAAATCTTGAGGATTATAACAATGATAATTGATAATTGTTCTAATTTATGCTATCAATAGGCTACATGACAGAAAGGATAATGCAATATCGCCGAGAAGAGGAGGCGTAGAACATTAATCTCAATCTGGAACGTCTAAGTCGAACATTGTGATCTATTCTATAAGTGTAATTTAGCATGGAGTAATTCTTTATTGTCTTTGTTGATAATGTGTGTTTGTGATGATGATTGATACTAAAAAACTTATGGATTTGAATGGGAAAAGTAATACCACTTACGATAATCATAATATAATACATGTTAAATCATTTTTAATATCCTAGAAATTATTATTACATGTTTAGGGAGTTCCTTTGAAACATTCTGTTACAAACATGAACATGAAGGTAGTAATGATTTATTGTATAATTTAAAGATTCCTGTAGCTTAGCTGGCAGGATACACTTGATTTTCAAAGACTTGAAAAGACTTGGTAAAGAAATTATAAGGTCATGTACTGCTATACCGTAAGAAAGCGAAAACCATTCCTAATTAAATAGTAAAATCGTTTAGAAAACTTGCATTCCAAGACGATTTTCAGTCTAAGAATACTTTTATGATAATCTGATTACGATTTGTAGTAGCTACAATTATTATTTATCATCTTCATCATTGTGAAATGTGAATCACAAAATAACAAGTGAGCTAGATGCATACGCATCACTGCACAGGCAGGGTTATTTAATCAAAATTGCAATGCAATCACGGTCATTTGATATTCCAAGTGAAAGATAAATTAGAAGACGGCTATTGCTTTTAAAAGGCTTTAAACAGCAATCCAGACAATGCTAATAGTATTACTTAACATGAATTACTTAATCAACCGCACATTCCTTGTATTCCTAAATCCTGCATTATAAATATATTAAATCAATGATGGAGCTACACATTTCAATTAAAAGCTGTCATCACTAGTTAGTCCCCCCAGGATTTCAAATCCCTGAACGTATTCCTGTCAATCAAACACAGAGATTTGAAATTAAAGTCTGCTCTAGTCAGTTTTTAATGTGTTTTAGAAAAATAAACATGCAAACTTAAACTTAAAAAATGCACGCTATGAAAATGTTGTCTATGCAAAATTGGATCAGACGGTTATCGGATTGCGTCTAAACCTTCGTAAAATAAAATGCAAAAGCTCAAATTGAAATGTCAGTAAAGTTAATAGTAATTAGTACTATCTACTATATAAATAAAAACTTCTACGAACGCTTTTGCAATTTTTATTGCTGTCTCGAGACAGAGATTATAGAGATTTTAGCAGTTCTTTCCTTACTAACTGTCTAAAACAAGCTTCCAACTGACTTGATTCGGGTTGTTTTTAAACCAATCCCTTTGAAATTTTAATATTGAAAGATAAAGGAGTGACAAATTATTGGATATCACGCCAATAATAAATAAAAACATCCTTATGTATAAAAACACTTATCCTCGTCAATCGAAGAAATAGCGCATAATATACGTGTGCCGATTCAAGAATGTTAATTTAAAGAAATTTTTGTCTGTGATAACTAAAAAGCTTTAATTAAGAGAACTTAAAAAATTCAAGTAATAAAATAAAGGATTTGAACTTTTGTATTTGATTACAAACGAGTGAAAGGGTTGAAGGAAGCTTTAAACTTCTCTGCATAAGGTTACCTTCCTTTGAATTAACAACGGACCTACTGTAAAGTTATTTTAGTCATCTCAAAACCATTTTGTTACCTACTGAAGCAAATTCCATGAAAAACACAAAAGTCTTTTGGCAAGCCGGTTTAACGGTTGTCAGAAATAAATCTAGTATAACGGTTTAGAAATAAACACATCCCCATTCCCAGTTTCCATACTTTCCAATTTAAAGCAAAATAAAAACACTTGGAATCCGAAAATGTTTTACTGGGTACTGGGTACTGGGCACTGGGAATTAAATATACCGTACCGTGTGATTAACTAATGCACAAATGGGAAATGGAATTAAAAGCTTGAAATGCACGGTTAGTGCGGGTCAACTGAGCGAATTTTATTATTCCTGTGCACTTAAAGTACCCTAAGATAAATATTCCAGAGTACTTATTGCTAGGTTTTAACTCAAAAGCAGCATAACCATTTGTTTTTAAAAGAAACACTGAACCGTATGAAACGTCTGCAAAGGTTTCACGTTCAACTTCTAAACGTAATTTAAGAATATGAATATTTATTGTATTAATGTTTGATAAATCATACCGTATCTGTAATTTTGTACAAAATCATGGAAATAAAGATATTAGAGGATTCTCTGGGAACACTTTACGCATTTTATTCATTTATAATGCAATTACCCATACACCTCTCGTCTCGCAGAGCAAATTCCATGCATTTTACCATTTGTTCTTTACCCTTAACATTCACGCAGTAAGGCATTACTTTATGGTAAAAAAAACTCATGAATGGCAAATTTATTTAATTTGGATGGAAACATTTGTTTCTATTGTAAAATAACATGTTTCAATTAAAATCACCGGTTTATTCCTTATTTTACACTTGAATTTAAAATAATAACGTCTGGCCTGCTTTGCCATATTTAATGCTATGATTTTAATCAGGCCGTTCTATTCTAGAGTAACTTTAACAGGCCTTACTGGTGAATTCAGCCATTCATGTTCCTATTTCATTCCTTCTTCGAACTTGACGTCAAAATTACGGAATATCTGTTACAAAGAAACCCCTTAACCCCATTCCATTTTTTAACTCACATTTGCCAAAATAATTCTCATTGATTCTGAGACAAATCTTCAACCAATACATTGTCTGTTTCCAATCCCAAAGCCAGATGATAAAATCCTGCTATGAGGTTTAAACGTCTTTCATGTTATTGATGAGCGTATTTAATTGTTTTAATTAGAACTATTTGATATGTTACACTTTTGTAATCAGTATGAAAAGGTTCCTAATGGTGTAGCTACCATAATCTTTACGCTAAAAACTGCTGGTTTGCAGATAGCCATTTATTTAACCACAGTAAAAATAAAACACAACTTCTTCATAATTTCATCAAATTTTAAAGTGAACAGGGCAAAAGTACAGTTGACAGTTTATGGATTGCCTGGAGCAAATATAGGAAGGATGATTGATAAAAATTGTAATTATATATAAAACATGGGAAAACATGAACACATTATGGGACAAGTTATAACTGTTGTTGAATACTCATTTCTTCATGAATTCATGCAGTACTCAAAATTCTTCTCTTACGCTAAAATTTAACTAATCGGACCCTTCCCGTCTACCGTAATTCTTCGACAATAGGCCGCGGCGTATGTGTGAAAAATTATATATTTTTTTGAAGCATGGTTAGCATAAGAGGGATACCCCCGTTTGATATGTAAAGGACGGGATGTGGCTTAATTATCACGGGCGCCTATTGTCTAGGAATTACGGTAATTAATGGACCGTCCCCAGGGGAGTTAAACCAGAAATACGGTAAACGCTTTCCTCTTTTATGTCTCTCCATACCCCATATTTTTTGGGAAGGTTGGCGGGAACTGGATGCAACAAGTTAAAAACAAAACTGTCAGCTCAGTAGGTTCTAGCTCTTCAGTTATCATTTCCTCCAAAGTGCTTATCATCCTCCCGTTCGTATTGAATAATTAAGATGGCCTTATCAGAATCCGGGTTATCGAGTAGCCGCTCCCCCTCCACCAACTCCACCCCCTCCACACTCTCATCTGCCCTTCAAATTAAAAACGTTGTTGAGCAAGAAACGATCCGGCAAAAAAACCATGAAGAACTAGAAGCTTTGAAGGGATTCGACCCTCGCAAATTCGCCGTTGAAGTCAGCAAAGGTCCACCCAAACCTTGGTAAGTTTATTCCTCGATTATAGGCCGCGGGGTGTACATTAAAAATGATGTTTAGAAGGATTAATAACATGGGAGAGATACCCCTGTTTAGTATGTACAGGATGGCATGTGGTTTAATTAACACGGGCGGCCTATTGTCGAGAAATTACGGTGGTAAAAAATACAAAGAAAAATTGATAATTGATTGTAAATAAATAAATAATTAAATTGACTGTATTTTGGCAGGTCAGAATGGCGTTTGGAGTCAGACTTTGAAATCGGGAAGCCGCTAGGTGAAGGGAAATATGGACATGTTTATATGGCCAGAACCCGCAAGGAAAAGTTAATAGTAGCATTAAAAGTCATCCACTCGAAGCAAATTGCGGACGACCACATGGAACATCAGATTAATAGAGAAACTGACATCCATGCTGAGCTTAAGTAACTTTTTTTTAAATACCGTATTTCCTCGACAATAGACCGCCCGCGTTGATTAAGCCGCATACTACACCCTTTACATGTTAAAAAGGGGTGTTTCTACCTTCTTCAAAGCATTATTCTTCATACATACCCCGCGGTCTATTGTTGGTACATTTTATGTGAAGATTTTCTTTAAAGAAATGTACTCTAATTAATTCTCTCTGTTTCTGTTTTTTAAGCCATGAAAATATAATTCGGATGTTCGGGTTCTTCAGGGATGAAGAAAAAGTAGTATACGTTTTAGAGTATGCGCCTGGAGGAGAGGTCTACAATCTTTTGATTAATCAACCCGACTGCCGGTTTGATAATCGCAGGTTTAAAATAGCACAAATTATTCCTATCATTCTTTTACAGATTTTTAACCAATTTTTTTAACACATTTACTTGCTTAGATCGGCCACTTACATCTTCCAGCTCACAAATGCTCTGGACTACCTACATTCTAAGAGGATAATCCATCGAGACATTAAACCGGAAAACTTATTGTTGGGTTATTACGGGGAGATCAAGATGGCCGACTTCGGATGGTCCATCAAAACATCCAGATGGTTTAATAAGTGCGTTAAAACAATTGTCAACTATTAATGCTAACTATCTATTTTTTACTAAATTAAATGAGTTTATTCCAGTCGTAGGAGAACCCTATGCGGAACGTTGGATTACCTCCCTCCAGAAATGATCAGGCAGGAAAAATATGACAAAAGCGTGAGTTACGATGGATCTATTCTTGAAATAAATGCAGGCATTTATTAATTTTTTAACAGTCCTTGTAATTGTTTTTCTTCTCTGGTGATTCTAGGTGGATTTGTGGTGTTTAGGGGTCTTGACCTATGAGTTTCTTGTAGGGAAGCCCCCTTTCGAAACAAACGATCCAGGTGAAACTTACAAGAAAATTACTACCATAGAATTTGATTTCCCGGAGTGGGTGGACCCGGAGGCGAAGAATTTTATTAGTGGGGTGAGTTTTGTCTTTATCAGTTATTTGTAATTGAAATCAATGCTTCCGCTATTTCTACGCTCTGTTTCTGCAATTAGATCTTGACTTTGGATCCAAAGAAGAGAATGTCACTCAGTGATGCCCGAGTCCATCCTTGGTGCGATAAAAATCGGGAAACTGAAAAAAAACTTTTGGAAATATTCGACAAGTTTGTGCATTTACTTCCGGAACTAGAAAAACGATACATAACGGCTGAACAAAAAATTACAAAATTAAAATCCAGCTGATACCGAGAGAATGTTCAACGTTTACTTATGAATAGAAAACGTAACTTGTGATAATAGTTTAGAAAATGGTTGATCGATCAGATCCTTTAAACTTAAGGATATAATAATATTAGAGTTAGGTTTATAATCGTCTTCGTAGCGTAAGGTGAAATGGGGAGTTGCTATTTATTTTTTATTCGGGTTTAAATAGTAATTGATAGATTATATTAAATTATGTGTCCCTGGTTGAAAACCAACAATAATGTAAGTATGAAGCTAGTATCAATGAATATTTAAAACGTTACAACTAAAGAACGAATTAGTTCAACAGAAGCATCACCTGATTGTGTAAGCAACTTTGACACTAAATGTTTAAAATCCCAGTTTAAAAAGAATAAGTTAAGAAACTGCCAATGCAATATATTCTTCGCCCTCGCTCTTTTCGTATTTTTGTATCGATACATTTTAAGTAGAGCCATACTTTATTAATCAGTAAACAATGTCTTAACTCTTAAGACACGGATTGTATTTCAGTACCTTTTGCGTGTGAATAATTTCATTTTACTTTCACAATTAATTTCACAAACTCAGCTTTCTTCTTAATAAATACTTTCCCCATTTGGCATATGCTTTTAGGTACACGTCCGAGTTGATGTCAATTGTCGTCATTTCAGAAAAGAAGATCCATGCATTCGTGATTAAAAACGTCTATAGAAGAGAGTAAAGAAGTTTAAAATTGTCCTAAGGCACCACCAAGCACGGCCAACAGAGCTACCTTGTAACCCCCAATGGTTTCCTTCTTAACCGCAGCATACATCTTATCAGGTACAGATCTTGGTAATCCTTTTTAATTACTTCGAGGTCAATCTCACATCTTGAGACGATTATTCGTATCCTCATCAGTATCACAGATGATATGGTTTCACACAACGCAAACGGTGACCGCTAAGGACCCTATGTCAAGCATATATTCTTGAATGTAATTGAGTCTTTGCATTAACTTTTTTTTGCAGATTTTTCAATGATATGGCATTAATATTTCTGTATTTAGCCCGAAATTAATGAAGTAATGTAATCGACTAATGTAATCCAACTGTTTGAGCAAATGTTTATTGTAATCAAATTACGTGTGAGACTAAAGGAAGTAATTGTAATCATTATTTGATATTAAAAGTCGAGTAATTACCCATCCCTGCTGTCAAGATGCAGTGTGGTATAAGATTGACGTTAACCAACTATAGCCTGATTTGAACAGACTACTTTTGATTGATTAGACGGTTCATATTAGAATCATTATAGATGCTGAAAAAGCCCAAGAAAAGTTATTGAGTACGAATGAAATAATTGGAGGATATGGGTACTAAACGACGATGAATTTTTAATGACGCTTATGCAGTGCTAGCCCGACAAAGTTGCCAATTGTCACACGCACGAATTAGTAGTACAGCTTGAAATAAGACTGGTTTAGCGTTACATTTTTTATTAGTCATATTTAAAGTTTGTTCTTCTCACGGATAATGGCACTGTTTTATTCAGACAATTAAAGACTAACTGAAGTTTCTAAAAGTTAAGAATGAAGTGAACAATGAATAAAAAAATTAATGTTGTTATAATACGATTGTCCTTTGACGAGAAGGTATTTAAATAGGTAACATATTGATTAGTAGTTGTCAATAAAATACTGTTCGTATCTTAAAATTCTAACTGACCCCTTCAAGGTTAACTGAACCCTTCCAACTAGTAAATACTGCATTTAATTACACTTAAAAGTAACGGATTAATAATTTAGCAGGAATTGCAAACGCCAGTAACAGTTACTTTGAATTAAAAACAATCCACCAACTTATGTTTTAACAGTAACTTTTCTTAAAGAGTATAAGGCAGTGATTGGTTGTCAGTAGGAAACGCAGTAAGTTTCATTGATGATTTTTCTTTTCTTGTCTACTTCGTGGCTTAGTCAGCATTATTGATGGTTCAATAAATCCATCACAATATCCTGTTAATCAGAAATTGCTGCTACGCACACGAAGCATAATACTCTTTGTTTTATGATTAGCACAATTTTAGTATAAAATAACTATAATCTAGAGGAATCGAAATAGTTATATTGTAAATCGTAAAGGCAATTCACTGTTTTTAGTATTTCCGTAAATTAGTGCGGCTGCCTACTTCCATTTTGAACTTGAACTCAACCTAGATTTTTATACTTGGCAAAAAGGTTGTAAAGAACACGAAGGGTTGATTTCAAATCCAGGTTAACGATATCTAAAACAAAACGCACGTTTAACGAAAATAAATTAAAGTGAAAGCTTAGAAGTTTACAGAAATAAAGTTAAAAACATAAAACAATTACCTTCTGGTCGGGCCTTTGGTTTTGCAAGTCCTGCATCTTGCATCAATTCAAAAGCAAAGGCAACATTGAATACCTTTTGCTCAAAATCTTTTGTAGTCAAATGAAATTCAAAGTGAGGCACAAAATAACCCTCTAAAAGACCCATGAGTAGGATGAGGTAAACCCCATCATGAAATTGCGTCTCGATATCCGTGACTTCCAGATTGATGCGATTTAAATGCTTGTTTACAAAAGTCAGTAGACTCTAAAACGAAATTTAACAAATTGTGATAAAATGGCTAATCTATCTTTGAAACTTTTAGAAACGCCGTTAATTTGAAACACACAAACCTTTTTAACAACTTGCAGCTTATCTGGAGCATGATCCAAAAGTGCGTCAAAAGCGTCACGCTCGCATCTCATACCAAATTCGTCATACGTAGAAGTAAGTTCTTCAGTTACCCGGCGATGTTCCAGCTTACCATTTCGTTTCTACAAAGAAATAGTCCAGTTTAGCTTATCGTAAGTGCTAAGGAGTATCATACAATCATATATACACCACAGTACGGTTCGAAAGAAATCTTAGAGTCCACCATACCTTGACGACGACCGTTTCAACATTTACGTTCTCAGGAAGCCTAAGAGGGGCCCGGAAGTGTCGCGCGAGGTTTACTAAAAGATATAAAATAGCAACTAGGCTTTTTGAATGGATTGATTCCACATTCCACTTTTGCGAAGACCATCTTGGCATGCCAAGGATTTGATTAGCTGTACCCAGTACAACTTGGAGTTTATGTCGCTGACCTTCTTCTGACTGAGTGACCTCGGGAACTTCTAATTTCTGTCCGGTTAGCTTTTCTAAAAACAAAATCCCATAAATAAACGCCCAAATAGAAAAACTAAGAAACTTCTATCAAACTTTAACTGTTGACTGTACATACCTAAAAGCTTTTGAAGTACTTGCCCATCGTACAAATCGTCTTCAATACTCTTTACGATTATCCTCTGCTCCGCCAGCTCATCATTTAACCAATCAACGAGAAGTTGGATAAGATGCTGAAGCTTGGGGTCTTCATAACTTTGAGGAATAATCAACAACCGTTCTTCTCCTTCAGCTAAACATACCAAATAAATATTAACCTTATTTCCATAAAAACCCTACCCACAATAAACATAAAACACCCTAATAAACCCCCTTTCTTAAACTAACACTTAATACAACTTACCAAGGTCATATTCTTCCGGAGATATGTCAAACTGCATAGGACTACCAGGGGAATCAATTGCTTTTTTGCCCTCTTCCTCTACAACTTGAACTGCAAATAACCCAAAAAAACAATTATTTCATTTAACAGAACTTTCAAATTTCACAAAAATATAAAGCAACCCAACCTACACAATACCTTTATAAATTATTAAAAGTACGATTTAAAAACCTCCCCTAAGCAGCTATGTGAGTGAGTGAGCCCAGTCAATTGTTTTATCAATTTGGAGTTTGCATGTCCTGTTCAACCTAACATTTATAATACTTCCCAGCATTACTAACTACATCGGCCTGACTAAAATTTACATTTTTATAAATATAAAACTAACCATCAGGTTACTTCGTGTACAGAACAGAGTCTGCAAAAACTATCCACGTCTGATTTAAAGTTTTTATACATTTTTAGAAACGAATGAGAAATATGTATCGACATCTGAATCATTATAAACTCACATTTATACAACAAAACCCCCATATTTTAAGGTTTAGTAGAGCCCCTGACTTATGTTATTGCATTAAAGTTGTGACAACGACAAGAGCATTAGTACAATTTGCATCCCTCCTACAGGGTTTTTCTTCAGTAGTTAACGTCAATGCTATAAGTAATATCAACTATATTCCTCATACTACAAAGGTTCTGTACTTTCACTGACTCTACTAAGTCAGCGTTTTTTGCTACACTTTGTAGCATGGAGTAATTTTTAAAGTCGCATGTTAAGTTTTTTTTAAGCAAGAAAAAGGAAGACCCAAAGTTGATATTCTTTGTCCCAAACTTTTGATCTAGAACGCTAGTAGAAACTTAGCGACGCGACGGCTGCTGAATATTTCCACGAAAGCCACGATACATTGCATTGGTCGAGTTATAGAAATACCCAACTGACTTTTTAAGGGATGTTACAGCTAATAGTGCCTTCAAAACTTCAAGCAAGAAGTACACTATACACTAAATCCTCGCCCACATGCCGCCCTCGTTTATTATGCCGCACGCCTATCCTTTGCATGTTATAAGAGGTATCTCTCCCATGTTAAACTTTCTTCCAAAGATCTTTTTTTCATATACAAGCCGCGGTGTATGGGCGAGTATTTAGGGTAAGCGGATCTTACCAAGTTAACTTGGGATTAGAGCGAATGTTATGCAAACCACTTGCACCTTGAACTTGGTTTATTTACAAAGCTAATTCTATAAAAAAAAATACGAAAGTTACAGTGTATGGAGGATGTAATTAAATGTCTTTTACATGGTTGTTTATGTTCATTACGGTCTACTAGAGAACAAGGAACGTGGAACAGCTAAAAAATATAGTCTGACCTTTTTAAGGTCACAAAAATACTACTCAACAAAGAACACAGTTTGTATAAAGCTGAAAGCAGGGCTTAACCAAGGCAAGGTCCAAAACTTCTGTGTGTTATCATCATAATAAAGAAATGCGTTATGACTTTGGACAGCCCTGCAATTTACACTTTCCGAGGTCACCTTTTGAGTGGTAGTCTCTCTTAGAGAGTAACCCCAATGCATGGCTACAGCCAGAGATATCCCGTGACCTTGACCTTTCTTTGTGTTGCTGCATAAACCTTCATGATTTAGCCACTTATTTCTTACTACCTATATGCTTTGTGAGGTTTCTCCAGTAAGATAAAGCTTACGCCTAGGAATGCTCCTTTAAGAACCAAAACTTCCGTCTTGAAAATACATTTTCAATCCGACCGTCCAAGCTGCAAGACACTTGAAGGGATTTACTCGTGCAAGTAATTTCAACATCAGTTTCACAGAAATCAGAAAAAGTCTATTAACATCAGAATCAGAAGCATTTGATAAACCGCAGCAAAATCCTCATTTAAGGTCCAAGAAACCAGATTCTCAGTACAAAAACTTCGATTAACAATGGCAAGTGCCACAAAACTTCCCTATACATTTCCATATTAAAATTTTAATCCAGCAAGGAAAAAAGGTCTAAAGTTTAAAATGTTATTTTTTTAACTCAGGCAACTGCGGGAGGCCCTTTAGGAAATTATCAACCCGGAGGGGATAATTCTAATGTTACCCGATATAAAACCGGACCGCGGATCTTGTACGGAGAGGAGTTCCTGGTGGAGTGTCCCTACGACAGTTCCCACAAGATCTTGTAAGTTCTCTGCCAACCAACTACATATTTGCATTGTTTTTGTTCTGGATTTATACAGTTTTAAGAAAGCCAACAAAAACCAGCAGAAAGAACGCGATAAGCGTGTGACGCTGGCAAACGACCTCACATCCTACTCATATCCATTGTTGGTCCCACTTTGTATAACATTAATCTTTAACGTTCAGAAATCACCGGATGCTGACTCATTTGATGAAGTGTCGACGTAATTACAAGAGCGCTTTGGCCGCGATTCACGAGAAAATGTTGATGATGACCTGCAAGTACAACTGGCTTCATCAGGTTCCCCATAAGGAACTGATGTACCATGAAAGTGTATGCCCTGACCAAAACCACGTCTGTGCTTATTTTGCAGAGGTCTCTACGCATCCTCTACTCGAATGTAAGTCTTTATTACTTCAATCTATTCCGATATGACCGTCTATCCCTCATCCAACTACCGGATTTCCCGAAATAAGGCCCCATGGGCTTTACTTCGAAGGAAAAATTAAAAGTTCTATTAATATGGACAAGGTTTAAATTGGCAAATTTAAACTTTTAACATGGAAAGGTAGTTAGTCATTATACCGGGGGAGGAATTATTTGAGGATGGGGACCTTATTTGGGGATATACGGTATTTAATGACGTTTACAATGTTAACACGCAGTTAAATAAGGCTACAATTCCCCAGGGGCTTAATTTGGGAATGATTTTCCCCAAATTACCTGACAATAGACCGTGGCTTATGAATGAAAAAACTATATTTTGAAGCATCTTTAACACGGGAGAGATACCCCTGTTTAGCATGTAAAGGATGGCTTGCAGCTTAACACAGCGGATGGCCTATTCTCAGGTTACGCACCGTTAAAACTATGAGGTTAATGCAAGTGATATAATTATTTAGTGGACACAAAGAAGAGGAAGGTGGTCAAAGATGGTGCGGTCAGGAAGGAATATCAAGTGGTCTTAACCCTCGGGGCGGACAACAGTGAGTTTTTTGACACCAAAAAGAAGCCGACAGAGCCTGATGACCCGGGTCATAGTTCTCTCTCTCGGGAGCCTAGACCTGCGATTGAGAAGGACCAAGGTCAAAACGCCGGGGGAAACGGCGACCCCGTTAGTCCTGAAGAGGAATCATGGGACTTGGAACCGGATGACCCCCGAAACTTCCAAACTTATGACCCAAGGGCGAAACAAATGGAAGAGACCTATCGCCAAGTGATGAAGTAAGTCCTAAGTAGCTCTGCTGTATACTTTTAATCCTAAAAGATCCTTTACATCAGATATTAGCTGTTAAACCGTATCTTTTGTAATTTAGAATACCTCCAAATCTAACCAAATCTGACAAAAAGGCCTTTATGAAAAAAAGTCGAGCCGAAGTTTACAATCAAGTTTGTGGACAACTGGGTATAGCACCCTATAAGAACCCACTAAACTCAGAGAACGCGGAGGGTTTGGCTGAAGATGATCGCATGAACTATTTCAGACCTCGACCTCGCGACTTTTATTTGATGCATGAAGCAATTGCAAATCCTGTTCTTCATGATTCATACTAATCTGTTGGATTTTATCTAACTTTTCTACTTTCTCCAATCTCGTTTTTATCAATTTATTATTTTACAAATGAACTACTTAAATATCCGTAAAAACTGTATACTCAAGATCAAAAAAATTAATCCAACTTATTTGGTATTGATGTCTAAAAATTAATATGAATTCACAAAATAAATTGTGCTGGATGTTACCATTTATAGCACAATTTATTACATCGTAAAAAGTCCGTATCAAAAATAATCTCTTGTTTGTCACTTTCGAACAAAAGTAAAGTACAAAATGTTCGGGAATTTCGGACCCATGGGGGTCGTTTTGACCCCCACGGGTCAGTGGGTAGTCCGATCGAGCTGGTTTACGAACTTAGCCTTAGATAGCATGACTTGACCCCAAATTAGCAGTGTGGTGTCATTATTTCGAAAGTTATCGACTACACAGACGGACAGACAGACAGACAGACAGTGTGGTCACATAAGCCCAATTTTTTTAAAATGTTCAATCATAAAACTGGAGGCCAGATGTTTGTAAAATGTTTCAAATCCCATCAAAACTTACCTTCTTTGATCCGTTTTTTTCGCCCAAGTGTCCCAAACTTATCCCAAAAGGATTCCTCCTTATCGGCCGATTTTGGAGTGACCGGTCGAGGGGATTTCGAACGTGGAGAAGCCATTTTTTCACCACCCTTGATAACCCAATCTTGATAAGAACAACAATATCAATTATAAATTACAAATATACCCGATTATCACAGATATTTACACAAATTCTATTCCTTTTTTACCTCCTTTAAAATAGCAGCAGAACTAGAAGAACCCGAGGTTTGGGTTATTTTTCTAAAGTTCCATGTGTAAGTAAATAGAAGGGAGAGGATGCAAATGGTTTACTCATCCACCCAACCCATTTTTTTTATGCTCTATTCCCATTTCTGGCACACAAGGTCCTTTCCATCCAATGCAATCCAACTCAAAAGTTCACTTTTTTGCCTTCTCTACTTGTACCGTATATCTCCAAATAGAGGCCGGGGCTACTATTGATTTTTTTTAGTCTTTTAAGGGCTAATTAAATATGGGTTATAGGCGTATCCCCTAATGGAGGGCCGGGGCTACTATTGACTTTTAAAGTTTTTTAAGGGCTAATTAAATATGGGTTATACGCGTATCCCCGAATAGAGAGCCGGGGCTACTATTGACTTTTAAAGTTTTTTAAGGGCAAATTAAATATGGGTTATAGGCTTCATTAAATTAATAGTTAACTAAGGGGGCATGCATGGGAAAGGGGACACTATTTGAGGATATACGGTACATATTGGTATATAGGATCAGTTTGTGTGGGTTGACTGCCAAAAACTGATGAAAGTTTAACTTTGTGCCTTTCTAAGTAAGCAAGGCGTCTATAAGGGATGGAAGATTAAGATTGAACCCAAACGCCTAAAGTCCATTGCCGTTTGCCAAAATAAATGAAGTAAACCGTCAAGCGTATTGACCTGAGGAAGGAAGCGTATTGTATGAATTAAAATGATAAGTATATTGAGATAATGTGGATAACCATTTGGATAAGAATGTAGAATGGGTGGCTAAGGCTGAGTAGGTTGATGGACACTAGGAATGAATGAACGTTTAAAAAGCCATTAAACATGCTTCAGAATCCGTGCATGAAAATGAGACAGAATTCATTATTTTAGCATGGAATCCATACACTTTTTCATGCCAGGGATAACAAAAGTTTAATAAAAAGGCTTCATTCTAATAATTCGTTCATAAAGTATGCTAATTGGGAGAGGAACTTCCTAAAATAACGCCTGCATACCTCTCTGTCTAGGGTTAAAAGGTATTATTAAATGGTTAATCCAAAACTGTATAATCCCTCGGGGGAATTAAAAGTAAAACCAGAAGATCGCCAGATTTAGAATAAATATATTGGAAAGAGATCAATTGGAGGAAAGTTACCCTCAAGCCGGGCCTGTTGTTCTGGTCCAGTAATTATGATAATCGGTTGATTTGGCTCATCCTTAGAAATCCTTCTTTCAGTAAAATCTTCATTACCTTGAACTTGGATCATTTTACAAACAAATCCCGATGGAATCGTTGGGTCGCTTGTAGTTTGATGAATATGATCATCATTTTCTGGGATTAAGCCACACGGAGATGAAGGGGCCGAGGGGTCTCTAGAAGATTCATCTGAAATGGACCCTATATCCAGTTCATCCAACGAGGAACGACCAGAGGGGATTCCAGGGCTTAAATGGTACTCTAGGAAAGTATGCCGAGCTAAGTTGGTCACTATTGGCCGTTCTATTTCACTATCGGAAATGCTATCTTCAGCACAACCACCAAAGTTCTTAGTAGATAGAGGTCCAACTTTTTTAACTCTGATTTGTACCATATCGTCACCCATTCCACTTGTAATCGCTTAATGTTTTCAAAACTTACAGTTTGCTAGAACAAAGGGTAGGTAGACAACCAACTATCAATAACGTCAATTGTTGCATGCAAAGAAAACATAGGATGAGTATTAAAAATGTCAGAACCTCCGGAGTTCTGCTGGAGTCTGGAAGTCTGGACAGAAGAATTGGATTTACTAAAGTTATCAAATAAATTCATGCCAACCCCATCCGTTCTTTCATTATTACTTCAGCAGAAAGTCATGAACAGAAGCATCCTTATCTTAGTTTGAGGTTTATGTGGTTTAAATGAGCTAACTTGATAGTTCTGAATTCTACGGTCTCTTGAATACATTATGTAGTCTGTGTAGTTTTGAACAATTATTTTTACAGCTAAAAATTAAGCCTCACACTATTCACTACGAGGGGGATATTGTTGTATGCGTTCTAGCTGTTAGCTGAGCAAGAAATTTAATCTATTCTCAACTAAAATAAATACCATTTGAGCAATACTATTGGAAACATCTTGAAGTTTCCACGAACGACGAATGCTCAATGAACGCGAGGACGTAGACGATGTATTTTTTTTATTCAAGTTATCAATTGAATGACTGCAGATGAATTGCATTTTCGTCCACTTCATGGTAAGCTGAAGCTCTTCAGCCAGTATACTATCCTGTGCCATGGATTTATTTTTTCCCTTTATATTTCTGTGTAAAATTACTGAACTTGGAATTTAGGCTTGTGCTATGGCAGGGCAAGACGGAATGTGATCACTCATTTATGATTTTGTTGTGACATCCACTTTGATGAGGGAGTAATGCCATTCCTGCGTCCATGCTTCCTAAATGCAAGCCACTCACACAGGCACAGCATTACGAATTCCTAATTCACTAATTTGAATTTAATAATTAATTCCTACTAAGGCTTATAAACACTTTCCTATATTTACGGGATCTTTTCATGGTATAATTTATTCGGATTTTAACAATTTATAAAATAATACAGAATAAAACTGATAATGATCATATATCTGATCATTATTCCTAGCAGCCATTAACGTACTTATTATTTCACTCCCTCGGGGACAGAGATAAATTTATTCGGATTCCTGTTTCTTTTTTAACTTCTGGTAAGTTAGAAGAAGCCAACTTTATAGTAGGATTCGCCGTCTTCGTCTTGATCATTCCGTCTGAATTACAAAGCTCTTCGGTTTTATCCCTGCACCATCCAAAAATACAACAGTACAGTCTGATACAGTTAAAACAAATAATCCGTAGTATGCAAAAATGTACGATTACGCACCTCACGTACAACGCCAAATCATGACTGTATAAGTACATAGATTTTGCGGGGGGAAGAGTAAGAGGAAACCATGACAGGTCATGAAACGATTCCTCAATTTCGTACGGGTAGATAGACTCCGGGCGGCTAACTTCCAAGTTATCTTCGGTGATTTGATAGACGTCTCTAAGCTTTAGAACAAATACATTCCTTATCTGTATCTTGATTTTTTCATTATAGCCTTTGCATAGTTACATTGCTAAACACAGCATACCTTATTCAATATTGCCACCTCACTCGTTGTCGTATGATCATGGAAAATCACTATTTCCAGAGGGGGCTCTAACGTCTGTAGGCTTGGCCGCCATCTTCTTACAACTATGGGGAATTCGTTATCGCAAAGCTCCTCTTTCGAATCAATAACCTTGTTTAAATATTTCCATATCATCATCATTTAACTATAAAAGATTCTGAATTTTTAATGTATTATAAACAACCGTTGCAAAACTAACTTGTAGGTACATCTCAGCACCGTGTATAGTGTTTAAGCTATAATAATCGGAGATTTTACTCGATTCGTTTAAGATTTTGGCCGGATTTTCATGAATCCTCTTTCTTAATCGAATCTTCACACCCTGTGAAGTGTGTCTCCCAACCAACTTTTCCTTTAGTTGTTCCAAAATTGAGGAGGTCGCATCCAACACACCGCTATCTATATGTATTATTACTTCTCCGACGGGCGTTGGCTATGAAAATTAGAAGCACATTAAAATTTCGCACTGTAAATAAAATTTAACGCACAAGTAGCACTAATTTACCTCATTGTCACTATGACTGTAATTAAGGAGGTCCAGAAGAAGAATTGCCACTCTTCCTTCCCCAACTTTTAATCGCCTACCATATCTGAAGATCAACTTGTCAAATGGTTTCGTGACATCCAGAGTTCTGGAAAACTGAGCTGGTAAAATCTCTATTTCTTCGCCACTGACTACCATGTATAGGATGAAAGCATCCTCCTTTAATCCAAATGCTGACAAATAAACTGTACTGAATTCTCCCAGAGAAAGCCGTCGGTCCGCTTGCATCCTACAAACTAGAAGGAACCAAAAATGGAAAGATCATAAAAAAGTTACAAAAGCTAACTTCACATGAAACAGAACAGACAACGAACAGTTCATAGGATAGTTCATTAGAGTGAAATGCATCCAAAGCCGGGTTTAATTAACTAGCAAAAGACACGAGTAAAAAAAATAAACTTCAAATTTTTTGTTGTTCTGCTTAGGTTAATTTGCCCAAGCCCTTAAACCCTTTGCATTAAAAGCAAAACCAAGCTTTGTTAGAAGAACTAAAGGAAGTTACATAAATAAAGGGTATCAGTCGGTCAACAAACGACATCACGTAACTCAAGAAATTAAGGAACCAAACTTCCAAAATTCAACCGAAGTGAATAGTTTTTGCATACTTAAAGTGTTGCCTTCGCTCTCCATCTTCAATATTTTCATGTTACGCTTACCAACCCAAAAGTTTACCGCAGGATCCGAGGCAGCTGTATTTTCCTTTTCTAAACAGTTAAATTTTTTATGGGATTTACTAATGTCAAAGCTTCAATTATGAAAACAGTTTCTAAATTCATATATAGCATACCTTCAGATTTCAGTACATTACACTGAAAATCCATTAAGTTCGCATCGACGTCAGCACACTCTAGGAAACTTTTAAGCTGCTCATCTTCACAGGACTGAGCATATACCTGGGATTAAAATTATTTAAAAAATATATCAAGAAAGGTGTAGTGAAATGTACTGCATACTGGCATTAGCTTACGTGATTTATCTGGTCCAGTTCTAAATCACCAAAATTTGGAACGGAAAAGTCCATAACTTCTAGGTTCGGAGCCGATGAACCTTTTTGTATTATTACTATCAAAGTTGCCTCATTCAACTCCAAAACTTTGGCAAAATGCGCTTTTAGCTGCATTGGAGTTCCATAGGGTGAAAAATGAATTTCTCGTTCTGCTAGTACCTCCTCGTCTCCATCCATTACACGCGTGATGAAAATACAATCTAAACCAATACGAAGTACAACTTTTATATAAAAAAAGCGAGGATAGGATAATAAATTGTAACTTTTAAGCGCATGCAACCTACCGTCGACATGAAAGACCGGGAAGGTTTCTCCTTCGTTTCGTATAATCTCTAAAATCAAGACTTCCTCTTCTGTCTTAGGTGGAGGATTCTTTAGTACATGACTGATGAGATTATCTTCCATGTTCTCAAAGCTATTTTCGATGAGCCCCGCGCATCTATCGTACCGAGATACTCGCAGTTTGTAGAAGTTCGGCAAGGTCTGATTGGGGTAGAAATTCTGTAAAATTGCATACGCGCTTTACAAACTTGATTCGTGATTTATTAATTGATCATCATCTTAGTCAGGAAAAGGAGAACAGATGAGAAAACAATCTTCCATTTACAAACCTTATGAAGAAGCTCTGGCAACTCTTTCCAAGTTGCAGACTTAGGTACAAATACTTCTATTTCCAGTATTTCACTTTTCCACTCCTGGAATCCTTTCACTCGGCAGCAAGCTTTGAGCTTTATGCAATTCTTTTCCATTTCGTCAACATCAAACAATTCCTTCTCCGTGTCAGACATTTCCTGCCAGAGATTCTGTGTGAAGCGTAAAAGAAACATTTATCATTACTTACAGCCATGTAAAGTGTGCAATGTGCCGTGAGGCACTGCGTTTATTTCGGCCCAGTAAGACGTCTTTTCGATGTTATTAGCAAGACTTTGAAATATGGACGTTTAACCTCGTGGAATGGTCACGAAAGATCACATACCCTAAATCGTGTTTCCTTCTTAAGTGAGATTTACAAGATCGTATCAGCAAAATTTCCGATCGAGAAATTCGATTATATAACGTTTGACCGTATTCGAAGGTTTACAAAAGGTTATGCGACTTGCCTAGTGTCTAGCTTAATAGTTTAAAATGCATGGCAAGGTTGTTTGTTTAGGGTAGGTTGTCATGGTAGGTACTCCTACTCTACATGACGTGGGTGGTTTAGGTCAGCTTTTGATGTGATTGTAGTGTTTAGCAGGGCCTGAAATGGAACTTCTTACGAGCATGCTCAAATTTTAACATCGAAGGGATAGGAAGGGGCGGGGTTTAATAATACAGAAGGGCTAGAACTTTATGCCCATGTCATAAACCCGGCGCTGTCTCGTGTGGAATCGTGAAGCATAGGGCGCTTTAAATTATCAGGGCAATGCGCCGTTTTTTCCCATGCCCTCGCGACCTGTTCAAGTTTTAAGTTTCAAGCACACCAAAACCAAGTGCGGCGTTTCCAAGCATAAATTGGACGCATACACACACGTCTGAAGTCAAAATGCAGGCGATTCTTTACTTTCACTAGAACTCCCGAGGTAATCAAATCAGTTGTCATAGCATTACTCAGTCCAAGACCTCACCTTTGTGTGTGGCGGCATCTGTTCAAGATGAAGCGGAAAAGCATTCACAATGGGGTCATATCTTCGATACATTAGCATATAAGCAGATGTAGGCTCCTTTTCATTCAAGTCTCCACCAAAGCACATTTCGATATCTTGAACATCCGCCTACCAAAACAATCTCTGAATTTTAATAATTTCTTCTTGGCATAACGAAACAAAACTTTCACTTGTATCATAAATCAGCTGTATAACTTTTCTGAAATACCTTTCGGACGTAGTTATCGTCACAGCGATGCCAGGTAAAGGTTTCAAAATCCAAAATATAAGCAAAATAATGTCCACCCATTAGACCTCCACGGTGTACTAACACGGCATACAACAAATACACATCGCGCCCGTTTGTCTCATATATGTTTTGTAATTTAGTTTTCAAATCGTCTTCAGAAAGTCCAATATCCGAATTAGCGCTGGACTGTGATACATTTAAAAAAAAGAAATGACATTCGGACAATAAAACCAAGAAAAGTTGCTCGTAACCGTATGTCGTAGTGCTATTAGTAAGCGGTGACAGCTTACATCTTTCAACGGTGTTTTAGCCATGATATTTATGCTAGGCCTGCTATGGGTGTCTTTGACACGCTCCACTTTGCTTCCCACAATATCCATAAAAGTATCACTTATTCCATCTGACGTGGTACTGGCTGGACGGTCTAAAAATGCATTCATATCGAGCACCATGGGAAATTCCACTCTAAAATGACAAAACGGCATCATGCATAATCTAATTAAAGTGTTTTTTAATTTTCAAAAGCAGTAGCCTACCTATCGTTCAGCTTTTTTCTTCTACCCGTACTCCAATTGTACTCAAATCGTTTCAATTGGATGGTCAGAATGTAGGGCAACGTTTTAAATATCAAGCCCTTCTTAGCATCACACGGCTTATCGCATTTCCCACAGCTGTACTTGTTATTTCCATCCAGCACTTCTGGAAGAATGAAACACTTCAGAGCTTCCTCCTGAAAAAAAAAACGTCATAAGGTAAAAAAGTTGGTTCGCAGGTTGATTCAAAAAAATGTTGACACTAATTGAAGATCAAATTACATTAGTCAGAAATGACTTAATTACCAGAGTAGGGTGCTCTAAGGGTATCTGAAATGGCTTAATAGGTAACGGAATGACTAAGAAGGGCGATTCTCTCATGCTTCGGTTGTCACACTCCAGACATGTTACGTAGTCAGTAAACGTCCCTAAATTGTATATGTATGTTTTAATGCGTATAAAAAACCTAAACACGAGCTACTTCATTAATTTCTGATACCAAAATACATAGTCTCTATAGTTCCTTCGAGGCGTGTGCCCTTAAATTCGACGCTCAGGTGATCCATAAGTAAGTTTAGTAACTCCTCGACATCATGCTGATTCCACGTGTCACGGGTGTTCCACCCAAAAGTACGAGTTAACTCTTCCGTTCCAACTGATTCTCTAGTTGATAACTATAAGACAAAATTAATCAATTACATTATTATTTAAAGTGAATCAATCAAACAAGACTGAGTTAATTTACTGACTTGGAGTTGTAAAAATAGCTTCTGCAAGGGGACGCCAATACTCCTTTTTTTAAAAAGATCAGTATCCAATTGATAAAAATAAATTGAATTCCTGAATTCCGGGGTAAGCCATAGGCTTTGTATGACGCTGTTAAGGTAGCAGGTCATGTTCGTATTCTTCAGTCCGACAAAATCCCGACGAATCGTACCACCTGAAAAATACGTAACAATTAACGTCTGTGGTAACGACAACGATAGGAAAAAATGCTTTTATTACACTCTACTACTACTTACTTGTTCCTGCAGAATATCCTTCTAATTCATCGTCTTGTTCAACTTTCGCCCGATTTGCCGTTACAGCTTCGCGAGCTTCGTTGATAAGACTTTCCCCTGGGGATGCCATCGGAGCTTTTTTATTCCTTCTCGTTCTCGTTTTACTACTTATTGTGACTGTATATTCCTTGTCATTACTGGGTATGATGTTCACCACAGATAGGATCTCTGAGGTCGGTACCTGGCTGAATTCATACTGTTAAAAGTCACAATTACAGCCGTGATTGATTAGCCATCTTGGTATTTCCAGCCTGCTGATTTTCTACAGCATAAACTGAAGTGATTACATTACAACGACAACTTACGATATCTAATTTATCCTGGTATATCAGCTCAAAATCAGAAGTATCCATTTGAAAACCTCGCTCAACATCCTTCAAAACTTCCCCAATAGTCGTATTGCTATTGTAGATAAATGACTGGGACCCACAAAGCGGGGTGATCCCGAGTACATCCTTAACTTTGAGACATATAGAATCCATGGCAACAGACTTCAGGTTTGAGGAAGGCTCGTCAAAATGATCAGGTCCTACCAATCCTACCGTCCCTTTCTCGGACGCTACGCTATTTTCCTGTTAATGATAAATAAAAATCAGAACTTGCTTTATATTCGTGGAAAAATGAACATTAAGAGTCATGAAAGAAGCGGAAATAAAAAAAACTGACTTCATCTAAATATATCTGTTTCTCCATCGCCTCAGACAGCTCTCTTGTTTCAGAACAAATACCAAAAAATCTGCAGCAAGTCCTGTCCAGCTAATGCTTCCGTTTCACTGTAAGTAATCTGTCTGCAAACTGCAAGGCTTCGTAAAAACGGACTACAACTCCAACCGAGCTTTTTACTAGACTGCCACCAGCACTATACTTCCGCCCGTGTATCACCAACGTCGACAATTTTCAATAACTAGAAACAAAAAAGCCGGTCAATTATCATCTTTCCAGGATACATTTAATATTTCGGGAATTAAAATGAAATCGATAACAAAAAACGTGGATTTGACCCCGTTTCTGAAAATATGTAAACCCCCAAATTACTCTAAATTAAATTAAACCCCATCGGGATGTGAAGCTTGTTTTGGGGATCTTCGTGGAATTGAGCAAGAATTTTCAGACATGCAGTGCAGGTGAGTTTGTCAGTTTGGAAATGCAAAAGTAAACCTCACGTAAATATCCCACGCAATGCCGAATGCCGTTTAAAACGTTCCTAAGATGTGTAAGCTTGTATGCACTATTTGCAGGAAACTAGTTGACTGAACGGTTGACACAAACCGCAGATAACAAGTTTTTTAAAGTAAAAGACTGAAGATAACAGCCTTATTACCAGCGTGCAGTAGATTTTGCTCTGAGTTAGCTGTTTGTTTCGCAGCAAGATACTCATTTCATTACAATAATCCTCAAACATTATTAGGATTTTAGCATACTTTGTACTTGTGAGCAGGAAACAGGAGTAAATCCAACCTACAGTCTCTAGTATATTGAACCAAGTTAGTCTGGAAAGAGATGAAGAAGCTATTTTTATCGACGTAAACCAGTTCACTCCCCCATTTCTTCATAAAATCACCTAACTAGTCTCACTTTCATTCAACGTCAACCTTTCTAAAAAAGAAAGAGATGCTCATTTCTTGAGAACATCGTCCTACGCTCAGTACAGAATTCCACTTCCTTCCATGCGTATTCTTCAGAAACAATCGTCTTTCTCAAATCTATCATACACAGATACTCCATTTCCGAACACATCAATTACTTTTCGAGCTTTCAATTAAAATCAGAATATAAAGCATTAGAAAAAATGCTATGTGATTGATAATTCATAGCCTTCGAGCAACCACGATAGGGTGCCATGCAGGGGTTACAAATAGCATTAAAGGATAGGGTGGGATGTGGCAGATGTAAAGGATAGGGCCTTTCGCACATGTTAGGGGGTACATTAGAAAACCAGGGGGTAAAATGTACCCTTGTACCCCCATTGATTGATCCTATGATGCATAGGAACCAGTATTGTTGGAAAATCCAAAGTTTTTACATATAATAATCTACAACTTTGGAGCACGCCGGAGCCGGATTAGCCTGATCAATTAGTCTCGTTTTGTTAGTTGATATTTTACAATTCTAAAACAAAAATAAATGGATCCAGTTTTGAATCATGAAAGCTTGCGATTTCCGAAAATTAAATTTGTATGCATAGAAGCTGCATGGTTTATAGACTACCCCGGTTCAGTTCACTCTTGATTTCTTGTGCTATTGCCAGAATTGCTCTATTTGTCTGTCTGATTTATGAAAAACAACCAGCGAACTCCCACACTTGTCTCAAACTTTCCGATGCTTTTGACCCTGATACTAAATACGGAAATATTATTATTCCACTGCCAGCAGCAGAGGCGCAACTAAGGGGGTACAAGGGCACATTCTGCTTTTCAAATGTACCCCCTGGAATTCGCGAAAGGCCCTATCCTTTACATGTTTAACAAGCTCCGCCCAGCCACACCCCTTCCAATCTTTTAATGCTACTTGTACCCCCTCCCTGTAGCCCCTTGTGGTTGCGCCTATGCCCCTTCCTATCCTTTAATGCTACTTGTACCCCCTCCTTGTTACCCCCTTGTGGTTGCGCCTATGCTCCTTCCTACCCTTTAATGCTACTTGTACCCCCTCCTTGTTATCCCCTTGTGGTTGCGCCTATGCTCCTTCCTACCCTTTAATGCTACTTGTACCCCCTCCTTGTTACCCCCTCGTGGTTGCGCCGATGGCCAGCAGCTATTATTATTGAGGAAACTAACTAACGACAAGTTTCTAAATGCATGAAAGCTTATTTTCCCTTTTATATTAATGCAACTGCATACTTCCGCTTCAAGAAAAATAACTAGAATTAAAGTTACCGTATTTCCTGAATAATTCTCTGGGGAATTATTGTTCAAAAAGGGAAAATATAAAAACCGCTTAGCAAGTAAAAAAGGGCATTTATTTTTTAACATGGGAAGTTAGTGAGGAATTAATTATTGAGAAGAAGGGGAAAAACTATTAATGTGGGGAATTACCGTCGTATTTACCATTATAATTCCCCTAGGGCTTTACTACTACTTCAAAGGGAAAATTAGAAATTCCATTAACATGGACAAGATAGGACTTTTAACATGGAAAGGTAGGTAGGGGAATTATTCCGGGGGAGGAATTAAAACGGGAAATACGGTATTTTATGCCCCCGCCGCAAAACTCCACGGTGTGGGCGTGATAATTGATTTACTTTCGAAAAATCTTGACCTCCTTCTTAACCCAAGTCCTTTACAATAAGAAGAGGTCAAAGGTTAGGTAGATTGGTCTGGATTCTGGATTGAAATTTGATTAAATTCAGGATTACGGAAGAGAGAATTAAATTGACAACTTGACAACTTGAGCACGTTTCTTGGTATTTTGGTCGCAATTTACTCGCATTATTCCTTTAAAGACAACAGTAAAAATTTAATCCGGTAGATGAACCAGAGAGAGAGCAGGATTGAGTAGTTGTAAAACATGGGGAAAAGTGCCCAGAATACGGATGCCGATGCTGCGCTCGATGCTGCGAAAATGCATACGAGTATAGAATATCCTCCATGAACGAGTACCGTATTTCCCGTTTTAATTCCTCCCCCGGAATAATTCCCCCTCCGGTTTAACCTACCTTCTCATGTTAAAGGTCCTATCGTGTCCATGTTAATAAAATTTCTAATTTATCCTGCGAAGTAATGATAGTAAAGCCCCAGGGTAATTAAAACGGGAAATACGGTACGTCTGTAGAGCTTTAAACGCTGCACTGAAAGATGCTTTCGAAAGGTTGAAAGATGAACATTGGAAAGATGTCATGAAACAGTGTATTAGCGAGAGATGCATTCATGTCATGTTTCAACTACGCGATTTTTCAGTAATTTACCAACAACTAAAGCTAAACTAACTCTACTCTGCTTGCTGGTACTCCTAACTGTAGTAGGGGGCTTCCATAACGTGCTAAAATGCTAACTTTAGGCAATATGCGAATATGCCTCACAGGGCTATATTATATTCCCTTAGGAGTAGAAGCTGGGTTGGAAGACTGGTCATTCGTTGCGTTACTGTGTACCGAATCTTGTATTGGATTAGACCTTTTGCTTTACTTTTTCAGTCTTAAGTCCGCATCACGTAAGAGACGTTTGTTTCAGCCTATAACATTGACCGAGTCGACCTTTGCGTTGTGTCATGCCATCCCGTGAGATATGATTATTAGTAGGAGTTACATGCCCAAGAGGATTGGAAACTTTGGTTGTCAAAGATCTCCATATGCAACTGGATGTAATAATATTAAAACAGTTGGCAATTACTTGTACAAACAGGGTAACACATTTATTCGATTCTATAACAAAGGGTAAGTTGAGTTACTTTTGTAGCATTAACAATTATTGGTATACTCATTCATGAAGATTTATTAACGAAGATAAACTCTTCACAAAAACATCTATGTGTATTAGGTATATAGGGATGAGAACAGTGAATGTAAGGAAGGATCTGTGATTCATAGGGAAAGCCCAAGAACATCTTAAGAAAATGGTGACAAACAAAACTTATGTATGCTACATTTATTGGTAACGAAGAATTTCCATTTATTTTACGAGCATTTCATTAATTTAAACAGAAGGATTTAAAATTATTTGCTTATTTCAAGAAAAATTGTACTAACTTGATGTATCAGAATTAATCCTGTAAATCCTGTAAACTTGTTCAGAAATAGTTTGAATCGATCACAGAAATAGGAATGCACTGGGATCAGATACAAATTCTCCTCTTATTGTAGAATTGATAAGACCAATTCATTTTATCAAATGCGTACACAGTCAATCATCAACCGTTAATTGCAAAGTTTTTTTTTAAACAAACGATAAACAGGTTGGAACTACTTAATTTAGGTGCAACAATTTATGGTCAGAAACCTTAAATAATAGTTTATGGCATTGAAGGTTTTATATACTTTAAGAAGTTATAAAGTCAATAGTTTAATTAGGAATATAGTGTAATGAGAAAACTGGCCTAGATTGCCGATGGTTTACTTGAACATTGATAGTGATGAAAACAATGTTACTAGAATTAAATTCTTCAGCACCTGCTGATTCATCGTGTAATGTATATACATACTATGTGACATAAGAAAGATTGTACTTTAGCTCATCAGCAAAATAATTCCAGCACTGTAAAATTATAGAATAGATTAATAGCCGGAATTCTTTTCCTTCGTACTACGTGTACAATTAGGCGTCTAGCAATGCACAAAAAGAATCCTAGGTTGTATCAAATAGGAAAAGGAAACGCTTTTCGTCAATGCATATTCCAAATCCTCATTCCTTGTCGTCAAAATTGATATTTTCAGTTTCAGCTATCATACTTCAGCCTTCAGCCTACTGATATATGTTTTTGTAAAAAAAATGCTCGTTCAGTCAGCAGCGGAATGAGTATTTCACGGAAACTTATATTAGAAAAATTTCTTCATGATAGCTTAACAGGAAGTCTGTGAATTGATTGATGGGGGCAATCGCTTTCAATGATAAAGCTAAGTTTTCAGACCAGAGTAAGTTTGGTCCAAATACAACAGCCAAATTTGAGGACGTCATTTTGTTTAAGTCCGCCCTATCCTTTACCTGTGAAGTTTACAAAGTACTTTATTAATCGGAAGTGAAGGGGTTTACTTTTAGTTAAAAATTATTATTACCTAAGACAAAAAATTAATATAATCAATTTAAAAAATAATTAGACATTACCTTAGCCAGAAACTGAACCAGATATTTCAAAACAGCATAATTGTCCTCCGGTAGTTTTTCCAGTATGACTTGCTTGACAAATGGTCCCCTTTCATCCTTGGATAATTCTAGGCAATCCGATGAGAGAATACGATTTATTATTTTATTTTTTACCAGTCCCCAACATAGTGGATATCAACGTTACGTTCTTACTTTGAAAATCCATGATTTCGTCAAACAAATAAAAGGTAAGCAAAGGTTCCTCTAATTCTCTAAGAAAAGCTTTTATGAGGACAGCAGCAAGGTGGTAATCCCCTTTGAAATCAATTTGTTCCCCTCGGTTAGCCCTTTCTTGACAGTCTTTGACTAGAATCGTGCTGGCAGATCTTCTGAATAAACCATCCGTTGCTAAAGCTATAAGAAACAACAAGTATACACATAGTACATGGAAATTACTAAACAAATTTGCTAACCTCCTTGCTCTGCATAGTGTTAAAGGTTATGGAAATAATTTAAAATCACTAACCTTCAGGTTGAATTAAATACTCCACGCACTGCCTCATTATAGGAGGAATAATACCACCTTCGTTGTGTTCCTTTATAAAACCAAGGGACACGCCAAACTGCTGAGTATCTAACGGAGTCTTTGAATTTCTAGGTAGAGCTGTCGAAATGGCTGTCGCAGATGATTTTGCATTCGATTTTGCTGTCAACTGTTGATCATGACTACAAATTTACATTAATTCACACAATTAATTTTGGAAACCAATTTCCTTTGAACGTTATAACAAATTGCCTGTGATCAAAAGGTAACTTACTCAAGAACAGGCTGCGGTATGCATAATTGGTCAAGCCGAACATGCTGGCTAAGTTCGTTAAGATGATTAATGTACATAACTTTCCTTCCGAATTTCGCACTATTAAAAACAAACAACACCGTTCCTTCAACATAAATCAATATGAAAAAATGAAACTATCCATCCCAAGAACGACCGTACCTTATCACTGGTTTGAAAAGTTGGAACGTCAGTTTGATAAAGTTTGTTGGATGGACTAGATAAAGTGCTTTCAGGTTCTTCTTGTACTTCCTTTCAAATGCTTTATAAGCCTGCCATAACCACGACAAAGGAGGCTTATTCTTACTGTTGAGTCCATGGTGAAAATAAACCAAACTGTAATCCTGTTCCACGTATTTGTCCAGCGTATACAGCAAGTATCTAAAAAGGTAAACCAATTTCAATTGCAGACAGATTAGATAGCGAATCCAAAATAAAAAGTTATGACCTCAAAGGCATATGCATTCATACATACTCTGTCCTTCTCAACGCGTTACCGGTCTTGGTTAAAGCAGTACGCAGTGCATTCATTGCACAAAGTCGATTGTAAAATTAATCACACAAAATCTCGTCAGATGAAAAACAAACAAAGCCCTTAGATTAACATAAGAAGGATGCCAAGTCTTATATAGATTTTCTTGATACTGATTTTAAAGATTTGATAAACTGAGCGTCTTTCCGAACAATAAGTGGAATTCACTTCCTTTGCCATTATTTAAAACTGTAGTATGCATTGTACACCCATTTTAAAACTAAATACGTCAAGACAATGACACAAAGCTTTCATTATTTCATTTCCTTGCTCAGCATAGTCACCTTATGTTAGCCAAGGTGTGCAGGATTCAGGATTTGACTAAGTTGACTTTGAGCCTAACTTTACATTCACATATTCACAATTTAATTATAATTACTCTCCTCCTTAAGTCACTCCATGCAGATTGTGTTTGATTATTTAATTTTAGAAACAAACCTGAGGAATCTTTGATGATCGAAGTTTTTATTAGAGGGGAGTTTGGAAGCTACAACAACGATTATTTTCCTTCCATAAGCATCATCCCCAACCACTTCAACAATTCCATGCTGAGAAATGTCTGTAAAGTCTTCTTCATCTTGCAAAGGAGTCGTGGTAATTGAGTCAGGTTCAGATACAAATGGAGCCGCAGCTAATTCCTCTTCAAAGTTCTCCTCTATTGTCCCATCCGACACGGGGGACTCCAAGTAGTCAAACACTTTGATCTCGTCTTCAACACCTAATTTCATATCAGTCATTAAATCAATTAAAAACAAAGCTCATCATGACTTCATACTTCTATACCATGTACGTACACTACACACGTCCACTTTACTATTGGCGTTAAACTACAATCAAGACTAAATTACTTTCTCGTCTACAAAATAACTACTACTGCTACTTTTACTACTCTACTAATACCAACAGATCAAAACCAATGCCACTGAAGGACAAATAATTTAATATTTACATGGACAAACTACCAAACATATTACAGCGTCTGCCAATCAAACCATAAATAACAAAGTCAAATGGAATCAAATACCAAATGCTACCTTTCACTTTAAGATAATTGTCAGTAAGGCCGTTATTGAAAGGTTTCACTGTCATCGTGTTAATATAATTTAATCAGAGCAATAGCAACGAAAAAACACAGAGCATATGTTAATTCTTAGAAAATCTTTCTAAATCCTGCAAAATCCTGCTGTGGCTGTGGACGAGGCGACACACATTGGCAATGATGCGATTAAAACCCATATCCCCGGCCAACAAGCGGTTTACTTTTACGTTAAGATAACTCGTAACTTTTTATAATTAAACAACTAAAAGGGTAAACCTCTCTTTCCCTCTCTCATGCACGGGTTGCTTTGTTTTATATTTATAATGGTCATTCGTAAATACTCCAATATTTACCAATAATTAAATAGACCAAGTTTAATTTTAAACCGACCGTTTTTCTGTACAGATTTTTTTGCTCGAATTTCTAAGCGTTAGTATCATGATCTCGATTTCAGCAACTTAAAAGGAACATTAACAACTGCTGTGCAAAGCATTGATTACCCTTTTTAATAAATGACAACGTTGCGTTTCTGTCTCTTTAATCAGTGACGAAGGTAGAAAACTAGAGTAATAGCCATAGCACGAACTATACTACTAAGTTAAAGCAAGTAGATAGCTTAGCGTAGTAGAATAAGCTGTTTAGCCATTCTTGGTTCGTGCAAAATAAATATTAGATGACATAAAGATTTAGGGAATATACTTCTTAAAATACGCCCAAAACCGCAATTTATTGTAAAAGAGTAGTGATGATACACAACTGTAGGCAAAAACAAAGTAAAGTTGAAGCACAGATACTAAACATTAAGGTTTCTCTAATGAGTCCAAGTCATGCAAGAATTTACGTCCTCATACTTTTTGGTCCTGCAGTGGAAATTATAAAACCGAAGGAAGTTAATCTAGACCAAGAATTAAAAAAACGCTTATGTTCCCAGTTTCAGTCTTGGTAGATCATCCTTCTTCGCCCATGACTGATTTACTTCAGGCTATGGCTATTATCTACTAGTAACTAGTACGTAAGGGCCATGCCACCACCACCAAAGCTCAACAGCCGCAGCCGTAACGTTTACAATAGTAGGTAAAATTGGAAACAAAAACCAAATTACATAATCAAGAAGACCTACCTAAGCATCACAAGCACTTAAACTTCAGTACCTTGGTTTGGTAGTATTCTGTTGCATGCAACTGAACTGAGACCATCTTGAAAGCAAAAAAACTAACTTACATACACCACCTTCTTAAACGGAAATGGCGAATTATATCATAAGATTCAGGTAGGTAAGGTCATTTATTGTTAGGCTAACAGAATTCAGTCTTTGGTTTTGCAAAATTCTTAGGCTCTAAATACCAGACATTGTTCAGCGTTCTTAGACAGCCATAAACCCTCACACTATGTCTAGTACTATATGAATATCGTAATCGTAATCGCATCAAATAAAATCTTTAAGAGCGAAGATCCACTAAATCAAACCGTAACAAGGGAAGTCAATCCAGTTATCTTTACTATGATGATAAATTACTACAGGATGCTTTATCAACCCTGAATAATATTTTACGACTTATAAACTCAAAATATACTCGAGTAAGAAACAAACCTCCCCTAATCTGCTCTCTCTCTGTGAACTATCCAGATTAGAC
>JAQFZX010000516.1:0-55016 GCA_034682405.1 Hydroisotoma schaefferi | reverse complement strand
AAAATTAACCGAAGTATAGACGTGTGTAGAAGTTACAGCGGAGGTAATAATTGCAATCGGTAACTTGGAATGTTTTCCATTGTTCCTTACACAAAGGGTACTGGTAGTAGTAATGGCAATGAATATCTTAATGACTTTAGGTTTAACAGAAGACACCTGCCAATTTTCTAAAGAACCTCTGCATGATTGACACTAGAAACACCAATCTTTTTATGTGGATTGCGTGTCAAGTGCTTTAATTTCGATAGTTGATCTGACTGGCTGGAAAAAGTTGGAGCCGTGTCGCAGATTGGAGAATCAATTTAAAACTAACTTAAACTATATTTTTCCACCGTATCAATTTAAAGATTCTAGAATTTTAAGGGATTTCCAATAGTTTACGAAATAAATACTAATTAGAACACTCCTTAATAATGTGAATTTCTAATCGAATCAACTCTTATCCTGCCATAGTGGCTGCATGCGGTTAAATATCTAAACTAATAATTAACTTGGTTAAATAAAATGCATGCAACACCTAACACGTATTAAAGGTAAAAGTGAGAAAATGTTCCTTAAATACTAAAGACGAAAAATCGATTAATAGGTAGGTAAAAAGGTAATTATTCATGAATATAGGAACTACAGTACGGAGAATAAAAACCGAAAATAATGTATTCTTAAGAGTCAGTCAATCCTTACTTTGATCCTTCTATAAAAAGCTTCGAATTGCAAATTAATATTATTGCCTGATATTTTCAATGTAATTTCTGCCAAAATCGATACAGGAAATAATATATTCATAGTATCCAAACACTGCACTACTCTGAAGAGTTTCCACCAAGACAGATCACCTTCAAAAGTTGTAATCAAATGTTATAAAACCCCTCGGGCGGGGGCGGAATCTAGCTTTAGATTTCAATCTACTGATTACCTCAAGAAAACCCAAGTAAATTGGGTCTGTCATCACCAAGAAGGAGTGAGCGTTGGTTTCAAATATCATAAACTGTACATGTACCTAACACCTACAACGGAAAAAGTCCACAGCTTAACTTTTACAAGAAAGTTTCCAAGTAACTTTTTTCAGAAAGAAACATGACAGCAATCAATAATTTATATCCAAGTTAGTAGACCACGTTGTAGCATGCATAGCCAAGCAAAAGGAAGCAGGAATGAATGAAGATTTGAAGATAAACAATTTAATATTTTTATGCGTTTCCGTAAACCAATTGCTACTGCATCTTCAAAGCAACCTCACAGTTTGATACAGATATTACATTTTAACGAGTCCTGAATAAAAATAAATAGCGAATGCAATTATTAAACTCAACCTGAAAAGTATCAAATTTAGCAGCGTGAAATCCAATTTCTATGAAAGTCTAGTAGGTATTTTTACAGAAAAGCCAAAATCATATCCATTTGGTAGTATTACGTCTTATTCTCAACAATTTTCATGATAAATCTAGCAGCAAAAATAAGGATAAGGAGGGATTAAATCAAAGCTAATAATCCCAATCTGAAAAGGCAGACCTCCTCAATCCTTCTTACCAGAGAATCATCATAATCACGATCATTATCATCATGATCATTTTCTTCCATTCGATTCGATACAACAAAAAACCAAAAATAAAAGACTGCCTAGATCGTGGGAAAGTTAACGCGTGGTTCTCGCGTGCAATCCCAACTCTGCTTCTGAAGTGTCTAAGAGGATGAAATAATTCCAGGGATAAAGCTACTATTACCAATCCGATATCTTGATGATGAAACCCTATACTTCTTTCTTCTCTAAAGATGATTAAGGATCTGTCTAGCAGTGTGTTTTACTTGTACCTACCTACCTTTTATTGTATGACTGAACCCCTATAAAAATATCAAGAACTGTCCCTTGTCGACTTCCATTCTGTCTGCATTCTCAAGTTAGTACTATAAGCCCACTTTTCCTGAAGAACGTCGATTAAAGTTTATAGAGATTTCGTGATAATCTGCCGTTAAAAAATGTTTTTAAGAGCCCTCCTCAACCCCTTGAACACTTAACTTACTTCTAGAAGATATAAGCCAGTTATCCTACTTTTCAGCTAGCTGGTCATGCTTATAGCTACTTTTTCTAAAAGCGAGGCTTTTTTTATAAACATCTTTCAAGAAAAATATCAAATTCTGATTGCCTCAAGTAAATGTGAATCTGGCATAACAATGGATAGTCCTGCAAGGACTCATGAACGATGAGACCGCAGCAGAACAGAAGCAGCCTGTCTGTCGTCCTTCGTCCACTTGTTCTTGTTTAATTTGCTGACATTATTTTAGCCTATCTTCACGCTCTCTTGGTTTTCATTTCATGTCTCGCTTTATGAACATCATAGACTCTACACTAAGTTTGAATAAGATCCAAGATTATAGAAGCTTAGATTAGAAGATGGCTTTAAATTGTGGAAAAAATTGGTAATCTTCATGTACTTTGTTCACCCTCTCAAGAACAGAGCTCTTGATTCTTGACTATAAAAAAAATTTAACATGGACACTCTGACTAAATTTGACTCAGTTTGTATAGTTAGTTATATTATGTGGATAATTTTTTTAACACCTGAATTGGACCGTACTCCTGTGATGGGACAGCGAGGAGAAGCCTTGATTTAAGAAGGCTTCAAGCCTCATTTTAAGACCAATTATATGTTTGTCTTGCTCCTCATCATCCCAACACGGTCCTGTTTTAAATCCCATTCATAGCTTCATGATTTTTGTTGGCTATGGTGTAAAGTAAAGTAGAGGTTGTGCTGGTTTGTATTGTGTTGTGAGGGGGCTGTCGTTGTGGATGACTATTTTGATTTTAGGGAAGACGGACGGTAAAAAATGAAGCAAAACATCAATATCGTTTCCGGTCATCCTAGATGAGAGACGAGACGAGTTTTTTTTATTTTCTGGGCATTGGGTCCTCGGATGAGCAGTTTTCATGCGTCAGAATTTCGTATTCCTACACTTCGAAGAGAAGTTCTTTTATTTCTGAATTGTAAAAACGTGGAAAGCTAAGAAAACTAAAGCATTCCTGGTTGATAAGTAAAATGTTTGAGATAACCTCTATAACACAAATCAAGCCGGATTTACAACCATTTAAATAATCAGGGTTAGTAATAGGATTCTTGTCCTAAATGATAATAGTAGTAGTAAGTGAGATTGGACAGGGACACTATATTCTTCAGCTCCAAAAATCTCATGATGACTAAGGGATTATCGGGTGACTCTGACTAAAGAGGTTGTATACCAATAAACGATCCTTATTGAATTTTTCCTAAGAGTTTTACAACTTTGCCTTTTACAGCTTGATTGCCTCCGTAAACAAGGTTAAAGTAAACTGTTAGCCAGGATACATATTAAACTGTACGGAGAAGGATGGAATTTATATTTTCAATGTCTTTCGGCTTCATAAATACATGTTTCCCATTTCAATCTTTAGATGTGTCTTAATCCCTGTATTTCTATTTACTTTGCCTGCTGACTTACAACCTCTGTTATTACTTTATCTTATTGTACTTTTAATGACTTAATTGGTTCAATTAGGGTGGTAAAAGTGACACCAGACATGCTTCTTAAAGTGAAATATCAATTCATTGCGGAATGCAAGTTGCAAGTTTATGGATTAGGTTCCCACGATTTTGCTGGCCTTCAGCTTCGTCCTGTAATCTTTAGTTTTAGATTTTCAGTTTTTTGATAACTCAAAAGAATTAGTTGACCTAAATTTACAACGGATTGGTAAGCTACAAATACAATCAAAAGGGCTATTATTGGTAGTTCAGTAGTTTGTTCAAAGATTCAATCAAACGTGGTATTTTTGTTAACGAACTAAAAATTACGAACCGTCAGAAAAATTATGTTTCAACGGATATTCTAACAACAATTGCGAACAAACATTCATAAAAGTCGTCAAGAAATTCACTCTAAATTTTAAGTAGTAGTGTACTATGCATCTTTATAACGTGTCAAACATTTCACAACATCGTACCAACCCATTAGATAAAAATGTACATTGTAATTTTACAACGTTAACTAATCAAAAAAATTGCATTATATGAACCATTTACTGCGGGTTTTATTTTTATTGTCCAAACATACAAAGGGTCACTAATACTACTTTAATCGATTCGACAACACCTACTTTTGCTTGACCAAGTTTTTTATTTCAACTTTAAAATTATCTTTCCATTAAAAAATCTATCTATCTACCCTACATAAAGTCCACAACGGACACATCTTTTTTTTTAATGAAACACTTTCATTCACATCTCCAAGGCTCATTATCCACCTCAGACTCCTTCCATCCCTCCTTGGTCCCACCCCCATGCCATTCACCACGGACAACATGCTTAATCATAATCTTGATAAAATAATAATAAAAATAATAACCCCAGTAAAAAAACCCTGAAGAAAGACAGTCCTAATTTAATCCCGTGTGTAGCTGCCCCCGTGCTTGTGCTTGTTTAGTATGTATTGTATGTGCCTCCAATTGTTCAGGGTGTACGGTTCATTTGTGGTAAAAATTGTGATTCATATCCATGAATATTTTTTAGCAAAAAAATCCACGCTGCTCAGTTTTCAGTTCAGTTTGGTCAGTGTACAATATGAAAGTACACTTTTCTAGCTTTCGGGTGAAAAAAGATCTGGTCGTCTTTTTGTAGATGAATACACAGGAAGTGGCCCATTATACTTTCTTCATCTCATCTCTCAACTCTCGATTCTTACTCATTCATTCATGCTCTTATTAAGTAACCAAAGTAAAGATCCTTCGTTTCTTCTGCAGTAGTACATGGTACTAATTCAGTTTCATGCCTTCAGTTTGATTTTCTGTAGCAAGCCAAGGCTCTTTCCCTCTTTGAACAATCAACTAACTAACTGCTGCTTATGAACTAAGTAGAGAATAGAGTCCAAGTAGTAGGTAGGACGTAGGAGTTGTAAGACGAATAATAGTAAAGTGCATATTCAAAGACGAGCCGAACACGATCCCTTTTATTCGTCGAATAAGGACTTGGACTTTGAAAAGTTCATCAAACAAATGAAGTCTCCCTGAATCCGGTTTGACCACCTTAAAGCATGTGAAAAGGTTGAGGCTATATCTAAACCGATTGGGATGAAATATCATACTTAATGCACTCAGCTATCGGTCCATTATTATGAATACATTTGTAAAGATACATATTTCCATTCATAATTACCTACAAGTTCTATTCATATATGGCTTTTGTAGCTTTCATTGCTAGTCTCAAGCCCAAGAAACCTTTAATTTACCCCTCTCTACCTACCATTTGACATTTCTGCTTGTAACAAACAGGCTGATTCTGTGAGTAAGTGGAAACTTAGTCAATTGGAGTAATACGTGATTTTTTAGATTAGCAATTAATTAGTGAGAAACTTCACCTGCTATGGAGTGAATTTGAATACATTGAAATTCTATTCATATTCGATTTACTACATAACTAAAACTACCCCTCCCTTGATGAATCTATATCACCTTTGGTTGAAAAATTGTAAATCATACATTTATAATTTAGTCGTTTTGCTATAATCTTATAAGGTCTATTATATTTAGCCGTAGTTGGGTCGCTTTTTCTGAAATAAGCCCAACCTGCACACTTCACCAGCTATTAATACGAATAAGGGAACATCTTTTAACTCAAGTTCTACCCAAAAGCTGCTCACTTACTGAATGAAAACTCACATAATACTTTGTCTATGGAAAGCTCAGTTATTTATGAGAACTCTTTCTTAGCATGCATCCCCATCTTTTTAGGATTTACCATTCCTTTCTCATTTTTTGGCAAACACATTTTCAGATCTTTCCATCAATTCGTACTAGATAATTAACTTATCTCAAAATATTGTATTCTTATCATTTATCTCTGATGGAAATCAAACTAGTAGTACCTAAAGCATCCAGCTTTATAAACCACCAGGTCACCACTACCTGAGCTTTAGCAGCTTTGGGGATTTCGGCGAGGTGGTTAACTTTTGGTCATTTTTCAAAGATACGGCTCCCCCTTAACATAGCGTTAAAGTACAATTAATACAATTATATCAATAAATGATGGAGAGATGGATATATAACGCCTTAAGTCTTATAGCCAAACTTAACAAAATCCAAACAACATCCCAGTTTCGATTCGAATGTAGACTAAAGAATCCATTTATTTTACTCCCATTCCGCATTCTCTTACACCTTGAAGCCAGCAAAGCTGGTAGCTTCTTTTTGGTGGAAATAAATTTTTATTTCCATTCTTATTCCTCCACGATGAGGATTTCTTTTTCCCAGATGAAAAATAAGCCATCAATTGTCATTAGATGAAGTTGTCCACGTCCTTGGTCCTCAAAGCTGAAATAAGATTTGGCCAAAAGATTTAGATGTTAATCAGCCATCCGCCCTTTCTTCTGTTTTAGATCGGAGATGAAGATACAACCAAAGGAATCTCTTTGAATGACGAATTCAAAGGACCGTTCTTTTTTCCATGGAGCAATAATAAGTAAAGTAAAAGTGCCAATACGAAAGAACCTATGTGTCCTTACCCTAACACAGCGGTAGTAAGTATAGATTCAACAATGTTTGTACTTCTGAATGAAATGAGATCGAACCTGAAGATACGCTTCAGAAAGGGCTCAAGCACTAGTCTCAAGATTGCTATCTTTTCTAGAAATACATATAAAATGGTCCCTTTTTTGAGCCTGCAACTCTACTTAAGTTAGCTTCGTTATGTTTCCTAAGTACTTACCTACATAAAAATGTGTACATTTATAACAACGCTTTCAGCATTTTTCCAATCCATGTGCAACTCAAGTAGCAACGGTATGTGTGTGTTTTCTTATTTTTCTTTCGCTACATCTTCTAAATTATATCTGCAAGCTTTTAACTAACGAGTTGGTATTTCTGTCCTCTTGGAAAAAGACACTTTACTTAAAAATACTGGCAAAGTGGCATCAGGCCATACGATGGTTTTGCTTTGCAGGAGTAAACTTCCTAAGGAAATACAACCTGGAGATTTAGATTTACGACCGACCAAGAGAACACCAAAACTAACCAACAGACCTGTAGTCTGAAGTAGCTTTTTCTTTGGTCTTCACATATGCCGTGGGTGTAAAAAGTTTTAAAAGATTAAAATCCCAGGAGCTGTTGTAAAAATATGAACATGTCCAATGGATGTTGAGGACATTTATTGTTAGCTATATTGATGAAAGTTTTTCTTACAAAGTCTCTAAGTAATAAGTCCCAGTCTAAAATAAGTAAGGCAGAAGAGGAATCTTATTACAGAAGGACGCAGACTACAGGTACTGAGAAAAGTTTCCAAAAATTTGGATGTTTAGTTAGGACGGTAAAAGAACACTGAAAAGTTTGCTTTACAATCTTTAGATAAATCTCGGATTAGATTGATATTGAGTGTTATCGGGATGTTTGGCTAAATTATGATAAAAATCCTTACATAAGGTATGAATAGGGGATGGGAAAGACATCGGATACTTCCTGTTGAGATTTTAGACGATGAATTATTGTTGAAGTTGAATGAGACCTACCTAAACTACTTAATGCGTACCCCTTATGTATAGTACTAGATGAATGTATAAGGATAAGGAGCTATGAATAGAATAAAGCATTAGCTGTAGAACGATGGCTCGATGGCTATCTCGCTGCGTGGAACACTGTTTAGAAATACGATATGACTAATTGTGTCGGAAGATAAGGTTAGGTAACTGAAGAGCGTATGCCTCAATTTTTAGTAAAAGACAGGTAGATTAGGCTGAACTAAAAAAATACATGCATATAGTATTAAGCTGCTTAATTATTAAATTAAAACCTCCTCCAAGCAGCTAAATGAACCCAGTCAATTATTTTACCACCGCATATCCTGTTTGACTTTTTCATGTCTGCGTACGTGTTCGAGGAGATTAACTAATTACTTTATCGCTTATGCGGCTCAACGCGGCTTATTTGGTATCAGCTTCTATATTTTATGTGGGGGCACAGCCCCCACACCCCGTCCTTTCTTCCTCTTTCGCTCGGTTGTTATTTGTTGCTTATTTATGAACAAAAGTAAGATTCATAATTTTTCTAAATTTCAGGCCACTAGGGTCGTTTTGACCCTATTTTAGCAAAAATAATCTGCTATTAGCTACTTTTGAACAAAAGTAGAAAAACAATATTTTTCGAAATTTCAGGCCAAGTGTGGTCCAATCGGGCTAGTTTACGAACTTAAATTTTGAAATCGGCCCTGGACCCACTATGCAAATTTTGGAAGTGTTGTGTTATTATTTCTCGAGTTATCGAGGCGACGCACAGACACAAGGGCGGACAGGGACAGCGTGGCTACATAAGCCCAATTGACTGGGCTAAAACTGAATATCCAGTTTGATAATCAGTGAATGGTTATTCAGGTGAGAAGCGGTGACAGCATTAAAACCGTTCGTCTCTCTTACATGTCTCATCTCAATTTTATTTGCAAAGAATAGCCACAGCTACAGTCATGATACAAAATCCTACAGAGATACACCGGAATTACTATTACTATAAGTTATAATGGGTTTAATTCTTTTATTTTTAATCGTCTATAGCTCAACTTTTTATCTCATATTAAGGCACATAATCAGGAACGCAAGCTTCTACAGCGACTAAAGGTCAGTCATGAAGTAAATTTGAAACGTCAACGTTAGGAACTATCACTGTGACTAATCTTCAAATCTTGTTCTTCACTGTCATTAATATTAATACTACCACTCAAACTTTCACTTGCCTTACTTTTGGCGGAACTAGTAGGTTCTGTACTGCGAGGTTTCTTTCTCTGAGCAAAACTAAGACATTCTCTGTCAAATTCTAACGTAAACATTCCTAGATCACCACTGAATCGGTTTTTTGTCACTTGTAAATATTTTTTTCCACGTGGAGATGTGAGTCTTCTATCTTGCAAAATTAATATATTATCAGCCTCTTGAGATGCTTTGGCTCCTCCAAAAATAGAACTGTTAGATAGTTCCACGTCATTACTTTCCTGTAATTACAATTCAATTACATGACTTACGAAGAGAATATTTCTAAACGTAAATAAATATTTAAAATAGGCATTAGAGTTTTTGTACCTTTCTAGGATGCATAACTAAAGTTACGTGACAATTATTGACAGTTGCAAACCTCCGAAAAGCTGCAACTATCAAATCCTGTCTCCAAAATCTATCAAGTGCACCGCCTTGGCCTTCAGAAACACCTAACATGAACTGCAAATTGTCAACAACCACATGCCCAATGTCATAGACATATGCTGCATGGGTCATTGCCTAGAAAAAAGAAAACAGCTTTTAAAATTTAAAAATCAAACTAAATTAAAAATCAAACTAAATTAAAACCCTTCACTTTAAAATTGGACTTACATCTAGGACAGCTTTAATGCTCTGCTGGCCGTGAAAGGTCATAAAATAAAGAGGAAGCTGCTCAAATTTGTCCGCCCACTTATCATATTGATCGAGGTGCTTTTCAAGGTTTAACTCTGAAAACTGTGTCAGCATTGTTTTTGCAAGACGCACGTTTCGAATTTCGAAACTGCCCCATAAGGTATTTACCTAGACAGTTTATGCATAGTAAAGATATCTAATAATATTGTTTAAAATGTACGTTAAATATAGGAATTAAAATTTTACTTACTAGTACTTACCCCATGCACACATAAATCCAAGGAATACTCGCTAACGAACGTGGTTTTTCCGCACCCAGTCGAACCAGTTAGAATAGTTAGCTCCCCTCTTCGATGACCCTTCAACATTTTTGTAAGAAACGGATAGCGAGTCCACTTAACGCCAGCAACCTGACAGACAAGAACACAGCCTCACACGTTAATTAAGACCGCCTTCGAACAACTGAAATATTTGCAAGATTTGCTGTAAAAGTTCACCTGATCCTGGTGATTCAACTCTGAAAAAACTTCGTCTCTTAGTTTTGAAAAGGTAGTGATAGCTTTATGTTCCATGGGTTGTGCGAATCCAAGAATTTTTGAGAAACTTAAACCCTCATCTAAAGCTACAAAAGGAGCGGGTTGAAGGTCAACAGGTCTTATCAGTCTACATCTTCTCTCTTCTAGCTTTCTTCCGAAAGCTTTTGCAGCCTCCCACGACTTGATATCATTCCCAAACCAAATGATAATGTCATCAAAATGCTCTAGTTTTGGAAGAAATTCTTGAGGTAGGTGATGACAATCTAGAAAAGAAAAGCTTAGTTTTACTTTCTGGGAACTTACACAGTAGCAACTTCAAATTTTAAACAATCTAACCTGGATGAAAGCCAAGGGGTAAATTCGATGAGCTAGAAGCAACGGCCAAAACATCAAGAGCATTTTGGACTAGAACAATTGGTTTATGCTTCAAAGGGGCTGAACCAGAGGAAAGGGCTTGAATTACAGATTTCCACCCAAAGAATTCTTGACAATTCCTAGGATAAGCGGACGCAGCCAATTCTCCAGACTTTGAGGAAATCTTAAAAATTTGATACCCAACTCTTCTTAATTCCACATTGTAAACTGGAAGTAATAAACAGTCTTCTTCAACATTGTATCTCATTTCATACTGCTCTACCACAGATTTCTTTAATTTCTGAAATAAACCAACAAATTCCCCAATAAGAACCCATCCAATCATCCAATTATTAAACTCATTAACACTTCTTACATCAAGACCAAATCTAACGGCTAGCTCTCCCCATTCCTCAGTTGTAAGCGTTGATACTTCCCTAGACTTAGTTTGGAGATCATTTAGTTTATCCTCGTGTTTTTTTGAACTCAGTTCATCTTTCTTCAAAAGCTCCAGAGCCGATTTTGTAAATCCCTGCTTTGACTTAGACATAATGACAAGGTCCTGAAGGTTCTTCCAAGTCCCTGAGATCTTGCAGTTAATGCATACAAAATAACCTGCAAGATACGACAAAAACAAAGATAAAAACTTTGCTATTTTAACTATAAATATATTTTTTAATTCATCAAAATCCCCTCTAACTTACCCGTAGTCTTATTAACATAAAGCTTATCGGAATCCCACGGGAAACTCTTCTTCTTCTTCTGAGTCTTTTTACAAAAGAAGCAATCCACCCTAAGACAAGTGTACCCATCTTCATGCGGAATCTCATGTTTTCTAAGGAACTTCTTCATTTCCAACAAAGTAACCGCTTCAAAACCCCTTCCCTCATCGTCCAACAAGCCCCCCAAGGAAATGGTATGAACCCCCCTCCAACCGGTACCGGTACCGTTACCGTTACCAGCAGTAGAGCTAAAATGCCTATAAACGGTACCGGTCCAAGAAGGGTGCGGTAGACGGTACCCGGATAAATTCCAAGCCCGATTAAATTCTAAAACAGCATCCTCTCGCTCTCGAGCATTTTGCCTATGAAACAACGTATACATTTTCGGAGCGGTCGAACTTCCGAAATTCGGATAAACCGAGTTCGGGTTCCAATAATGCGGGTATTCATTTTTATTCGGTAGAGCACGAGATATCAGTTCTTCAGTCAGAATTCTAAGTGTCCTCAAGGTCATTCTTCCGTTTTTCCAATCGGGAGTTCCAAATTTTCGAGAAATGTTGGCATTTTTAATAAAAAATTACAAAAAGATACACAAAACTGTACAAAGAATAGAGCTAAAGTTCCTTCCCGGCTTGTTCTTTCCAATAATAAAACTCAGCGGTAGATTGGAGTTACTCACGTGCGTAGGGGAAAAAAGTCAAAACATTACTTAAAAGTTTTTTTTTAACTGCGGTTATCATAATTTGAAGGTTATCATCAGGCTTATCGGGCTTATCGGTGGGTGTGACGAAATATGGATAAGACTCAGTGGAAGAAAAGAAAGACGATAAGACGACCAAAGGGGGAGGAGGAGATGGGGGACAACTTTTTGCGAGACGACGAGTTGAACTTTTCTGGGTACAACAATTTTAAAAACACGATAAAGCCTGAAGATATGGACGAAGATAACGATGAAGAAGATATTAAAAAAGGGAAGAAAAGTAAGAAAAAGATGGGTGGAGGTTTCCAAAGTATGGGCCTAAGTGCCTTGGTTCTGAAAGGAGTTTTGCGAAGGGGATACAAGGTCCCTACGCCCGTGCAAAGAAAGGTTGTTTTTAAGCTATTTTTATTTAAAAAGGTGGCTTTTTGTAGTAATTACTTGAAGGCTAATGGTTTCCGTTTCTTTGTAGACGATACCGTTGATTCTGGAAGGGAAGGATGTAGTAGCTATGGCCAGGACTGGAAGTGGCAAAACCGCAGCGTTTCTTATTCCGCTGTTTGAGAAATTGCATGTGAACCGAACAGCGATTGGGACGGCGCAAAAGTTCCCACGAGCGCTGATTCTGTCACCTACGAGAGAGTTGGCTATGCAAACTGTTAAATTCTTCCGGGAACTGGGGAGATTTGTTGACCTCAAAGTGGCAACCATTCTTGGGGGAGAGTCTATGGAAAGTCAGTTCCAGGCTATGCATGAAAAACCGGATGTGGTTATTGCTACTCCGGGACGTTTGATGCATCTTTGTGTCGAAATGGAATTAAAATTAGATGGGGTTGAGTATGTCGTTTTTGACGAGGCTGATAGGTAAGCTGGTTAACGAATAAGTATTACAGATAATGTAAAAATTAGTACGTAATAGTTAGAAGTAAAATATAAGTTTTTTTTTTCATGATTCAAGGCTGTTTGAAATGGGGTTTGGAGAACAGGTCACAGAAACAGTTAAACGGCTACCGGAAGGGAGACAAACTGTCTTATTTTCTGCTACTTTGCCCAAGCTGCTTGTCGAGTTTACAAAGGCTGGACTACATGACCCTACTTTGATAAGGTATTTTTTAATGAAACTGACATATCTTGGGGAAATGGTCAGTTTAATTTTAATTTGGTGACATCCACTTCTCCCAGGTTGGATGTTGATTCTAAGCTGCCTGAAAGGTTAGAATTGAAGTATTTATCTGTGAGATCCGAAGACAAAATTGGGGCTCTTCTTCATCTATTAAAAAATGTGGTTGATGAAAGCGGGCAGACTATTGTATTCGCTGCTACTAAACATCATGTAGAGTTTATACATCAGGTAAACATAACAATTCATTGAAGTTTAAGTAAGTATAAGTTACAAATGAAGAATGGCTATTTGACTTTGGTTCATTGATTTTGCAGCTTTTGGATGAATCAAACATTTCTAATTGTTACATCTACTCGAGCTTAGACCCTACTGCGAGAAAAATATCAATAGCAAAGTTTAGAGGAGGTAAATCTAACGTTCTTATTGTAACGGATATTGCGGCGAGAGGTATTGATATTCCTATATTGGATAATGTAATAAATTTCCACTTCCCCGCAAAACCAAAACTTTTCATGCATCGAGTTGGTAAGGAGTGCCCAAATTTAAGTTAAAAACATTAAATCTTAGTTTTAATTTACCTATGCTCTTGTTTATTCAGGTCGAGTTGCTCGTGCTGGCAGAAGTGGCATTGCATATTCAATCGTATCTCCTGACGAGGTTGCGTTTCTTTTAGACTTACATCTCTTCTTAAATAAACCTATCTGTTTTAACAAAATGGGAAAAACCATTCCGAAAGACAGTGATAAAATAGTCGTGGGTCGAATTCCGCAAGACTTTTTAAATGAAGAGAATGGTATTATAGCCAACCATATGACTATCAAGGCGGATTTGGTAAGTTTAGCTTGATATACAATTGATTGATTACTGTACTTATACAGTGAAGGCTGTCATTGTTAGTTATAAAATATCAACTGGCTTATAGACTATGCTGAATAAAGTATGCAAGAATGGATATCAGCAGTATTTGAAGAGCAGACCAAATGCATCCACAGAAAGCAACCGTAGAGCCAAAGAAATTGAGGTTAATCGTTTAGCAGTTCATCCAATGTTCAGCGATCATGTCAAAGAAGATCCGATGGACTCATTAATATCTCAGATGTCAAGTTATCGGCCAAATTCGGTGAGTATTATAAATTATAAATTCATTTCTCCACGAATTTAGCAGTGATCCTTTGGTCGGTAATTTTGTACTAAAACTTCTTGCAACTTAAATTGGCAGACGATCTTTGAAATTGGTCCAAAAACAAAATCAGAAACGCAGCAAATAATGAAAATCAAGCGAACTAAAGACCAGTTAACTGTTGAAAGGTATCGGGGCAAGAAATCGCAGGAAGATATCTTTTCAAATGCCGATGGGAAGGGTACGAGTAAAGATGAAGAAAACTATATCTCGTACCTTCCAAAAGACCATCACACAGAAGTTGGGTAAGTAATTATTAAAGTTACTGTACTGCAATATTAAAGATATTTCCTCGTTTTTTTACTGGGATAAAGCAAGCTTTATAAGAGTAAAAAATAGTGACTCATTCATGATTAAAGTGAGGTTGCTGCATTAGTATTATTATTCCTTTTGCATGTTTAGATTATCAGTGAGAACGACCTTCGACAAGCAAATTCAAGAGTCCGTTATGGATATTACTGGAGACGATTCCGACATGTTGAAATCCCAGAAAAGTATCATGAAGTGGGATAGTAAGAAAAGAAAATTTGTCACTATGGGCAAAGTAAGTCGGACGACAGGACTATGATAATCCAACTATAAGCTTAATCCTGAATTTTGTAAAAACTGCTTCATCAGATGAAATGCTCCTAACGGTAAATTAAATTAAATATGTCCTGAAATTTTAGGACCAACACGGCAAAAAGATTAAAACCGAGTCCGGAGCATGGATCGCTGCGTCATATAAGAGCGACAGATACAAGTCCTGGAAGGAAAGGTCCAAAGTTGAGCAACAGGATGAGGCTGATAATAGCGAAGAAGATGATTACACAAGTAAAGGTTCCAACCCAGCTTACAGAAGTGCAGCATTTTCCAAGAGGCTTGTAAAAACAGGAAAGAACGAGGCTCCTGGAGGAGGATTTGGAACTCGAAACAAAGGAGAACGATTCCGAACGGAGATAAAGAGACCAGAGCAGATTTTGAAGGATAGGAAGGTCAAAGAGAAAAAGAAATTAAAGAACACTGGTAAATCTTCTAAGAAAGGTGGAAAAAAAGGGTCAAAGGGAGGAGTGGGTAACTTCAGAAGTAGGGGTAAAAGTTCTTCTAAAGCGAAGTAAATAGGCTAATAAGTCGTATATTTAGATTTAAGACGTATCAATAATTGACTTTCGGGTTTTAATTGTTTAAATATGGTTGAATTTGAATAAAAAAGTTATTTCCTCTTAACTGTCCGGAGAAACCAGAAACCTCCTGTGTTAGCTAAGAAGTAATTATATAAAGGTACTTCCTGTATGATTCATCATAATTCATAACCATGACTCATCTTGCTACCCTCCTAACTGCAACTGTTCCATCCCAATTAATTTGCTCCGAGTTTTTTTCATCTCGCAGCGTGAGAAAAAGTATGAGCATTACTATAATTATAGTTTGCTCTAGAAACAGAAAGCGTAACTTTTGTGTCCATGTATGGGCAGAGAAACCTCTAACTCGTCTCCCAAAAGTTAGCAAACGGTAAGATGAATCATCCTTAAATTTTAGCGATGTTTTGTACGTGCAATTTTGTTAAGAATACTCCCAGACAACTTCAACTCGTTATCGCTTATCAGTTCGGTTGAATAGACTGGCTAGTTATGACTTGTTATGTAATATCCGCAAAACAAAAGTCATCGTTCCCGAAGTTAAATTTCTTAGCGTGCTTCAAGTATTAAATATCCTCTCTGGCGTTTTATTATAGACAAGAAGATTATGATCTCTTATTGAAAAAGTTTTTCTGTAGCATTCTAGGGTTGTACCATGCCCACGCGCCCAGGACACGAGGGCGTCAGGGCATGCCCAAAAACGGCATATTGTCCTGAAATTTTAATGCGCCCTATACTTAACGTTTGGGCACGGGGCAGCGCCGGTCATACGCCCAGGGCATTGGGGCATATTTCGAGAGGGCGCAGGCACGGCGCTTCCCTTAGCATTCCTGACCATCTTCTTGTTAAAGTCTTAGCCTTAAAACCGTTCTTTTCTTGGCTTTTCGAGGTAGCGTTATTTGTTGCTTTTTGCATTCGAAGTTACCTTACTTAAAATATAAAAGAAATCAGAGTGCAGCAAAATGTAAGTTATTGCCAATTTGTGCTCTTTTTACAAGAATTTAATGTGGAATCGTTCCTACCTAAATTCGAGTCTTTAACTTTTGTATTCGTCATATTAAGTTACATAATTTACTATTCTGATAAGTAAAAACCTTTTTGGAAATACAGTATCTACCCACCCATACTCATTCCCTAAAGTTTTATTATTCCTTAGCATATTTATCTAATTCTGATGCTTCGCTCTAAAAATTATAATTAATTAGGAATACTCCTCGCAAGTTATAAGTTGTGAACTTCTATGAAACATTTCCCACACCTAGAGCTCAAATCTCTAACTATAACTTCCTCATGAAAAGCTTTTAATGTGTGTATTCATCTAAATTAATTAGTAATTAAATTAATTTAGATAAATACACATTAACCTTGTGTGGGTGGGTAATTAAACTTTGCATATTAAAGCTGTAAACCTCAGTATAAATTTAATTCGGGATGCAAATGATTATTTAAACAAGCCAAAAATAATATTACACTTCAACTTCAGCTCAACTCATCTTTTTTATTAGCATGATAAGACCAACAATTTATAGCTAATATTTATAAAGGTTTAATTTTAAATGCAGGACAGGACAACTTTTATCTTTCTATAACCCCCATTATTTTAACGGATCCAGTGTAATCGATGAAGGAAGGTTCATGCCATCTTTAACAGCTAGTAAAAATGATTTATTATTTTTTTGATAATTAAAATGAATAAAATTACACGCCATATTATTAGCTATCACAATATTCTTGTCATAAAAGTGAAGTAAAACCTAATATAGGTTAAGATGAGAAGGTTCGGGTAAGTTTTAATCGCGATGTTGTATATAGGAAGGAACATAAACTTTCCTGGGTGTGGCTGGCAGTTGAATTTAAATCATTACTAATTTAACCCAAGGAGATTCTATAAGTAGAAGATTCGCTGGCACCCCCACTTCCCCCAGAACTACTGGTACTACTTCCTAAAGACAGTCTAGTTGATCCGCTACCGCTACCACTCCCACTACCGCTGCTGCTACCGCTTCCCCCAGAATAGCTACCGCTACTGCTGCTTCCTCCATAACTTCCACTGCTACTTCCACCATATCTTGAGCCTCCGAAACTGGAACCGCTGCTGCTACCACCACCCCCAGTCAATCGTGCCAAAAAGCCTCCTCCCCCTCCTCCTCCTCCTCCCCCTCCGAGTCTCAAGTTTTGAAGGAATGGTAGAAGGGATTGGATCGTTCGGAAGATATTAGGGATAAAGTTAGTCTTAAATTGGATGATTTGTTGGATAAATCCAGGTCGCTGGGTAGTCTCTTCCTCTGGGGGAGGGGGAGATGGGGGCAGGATTGGGAAGGGAGTGGTATAGTTTCCACCTTCGGTGGCATTCAATCTAGAAATGAGTTGCTTTTGGTATTGCATCCATTGTCTGAGTTGCCTATTGTAAGCCTCTTGTCTCGAGCTTGACCTCCGAGAGGCTGATTGACCCCCTCCGAAAAGACCTCCTAAAAGTCCCCCACCGGCACCGGCACTTCCACCAGCTCGAGCCTCCGTGAAGCAACCTGGATTGCTGAGTACTTGGAAGAGACACGTAGCGAATCGACTTATAAGGTTGATAGTTCGTTTACTTCTGTTGGCCTCGATATCATTTTCAGAGTCTCCGGAACCCCCTTCAAATTCTAGGGTTGCTACTGGAGCATCTTGGCTTTGGATTTTGGCGATTTCAGCGTTAAGCTCGGACTTCATTTCATTAACTAGAGCCTTTTCCATTGCATTTTCAATCTCTTTGGCCATTTCTACTTCAACTTCTTTTTTCAACTCTGTCTCAATCGCCTTTTCTAGCTCGATCTCGACCTCTTTTTCAACAGCGGCTTCAACAACTTCGGCTACAACCTCAGCCGCGATGGCCTCTGCCTTTTCTTCTACGCTGGGCATAGTGGTTGGAGTCTAAAATTATCAGAGGTAAATTATCTTTAAACGTTCCATACAGCTTATATTACCATTCATGTATCGTGAAAAATGAAATGAGAAGTTGCACAATATAGCAAGGAAAAAACTTGTTTGCTAAAAGCACGTTTTTGTAGGCATTAATCTGAAATGTAATAACATTCAAAGATGTAATCACTTACATCAATACTTCTCGATTCCACACATGTCCAACTAATGGCCAGCAGGGCCACTAATGTCCAAGCTAAGCTCCTCATTTCTAAAGATTACAAAAAATTAAACATTTTCATCTCAAATATTTCATTTTCCATGAAAAAAGGCAAATGTTAAGGAAAGTTGGAAATTCATCCCTACATAAATGCATCTGGGGCTCGACGTATGAAACTGGTTTTCGGGATTTTTTTTCTCCAGTTTGCTAATTTACATTTGTAATGTAACATGCTTTGTATTTTTTCCCTTTTTCTTGTTTTGACATCATCATGCATGTTTATTGTATCTGTATTTTGGGTGAGGTCTACCCTTCAGCGTCATAATTTTAAGATGTGTACTCCAAAAGTTGTGATTCTTGGAAAAGGTGCGGATACCTACATTATGTACGTAGCGGAGTGTAAATCTAGTTTAGACGTCAACAAGGTGGTGATTCGCATCATAGACAAAGCATCACTAGTGATATTTTGTTTATGGATTAGCCCATCAATTATTTCATGAGGCTGATCGTCCGCCTCATCACTCAAGATTTGGTACTACAAGACCTTGAGAAAGTTTCTGATACTTTCCCCTTAGCATTTCATTAGGAATCATTCCAATGTATTCCCTACATTAATTTTCCTTCTAAATTAATTCATCCACCATTAAAGAATAGCCGTATAAGGTAAAGTAATGAGGTTTTACTGGTTGGTAAATAGCACACGTTAACCGCATTGCAAGAACTAATTGAAATTGCTGGGAAACCATATTCCCTTATCCAGCTTGGTTATTCATGTAGACTAGCATGTAAGTAATTCGATGCGGTCACTAAATAATATTCGCTGATTTACTTCCACTTACTAACTAAGCAATACGGCCTTCCCTGGAGGCAAGGTCTTTTGATAAATTAGCTTTTGAACCCTCTGCCTCTGGGTTCAATGCTATTTGCAGAAATTTGATGGATTTGAAAAGATTCCTTTCGCTTTGCAATAAAAAGTACACATGGATTCAGAAAGATAGATTTATCTAATGCAGTCTAGTTTGCTCCATTAAAATCAAGCATTTAATCATGAGAACTGTAAAACACCTATACCAACTTAAAATGCCTTGCTTTTGATTGATGTGAATTGCTTAAAGTTTTGCCGAGCCTTTCAGCAACGAATATCATGCAATAAAATAAACCCAGTAACAAATCAAGATACCTAAAACTCCATGCCATTCTGCAAACTTCTCTAATTCTCAATCTCATGTCATAAACTCATTCTGGAACATTGCAAGAAGTTTAATCCGTTTCACGAAGGTACGTTTGCAATTTTGGAATATGAAAAAATCGACTTACTTAAACTAAAGCATTAATCAACCGCATGTACGGTCTTCCCTTGTGTGAATTTGCTCAGTTGATTTTATGCTTGATAGCATTAATAATGTGAGATAGTTAAAAGTATACGCTGGTTGATTGGCTAATGTTGAAATTAAATGATAGTTATGAACTATGAACGAACGCTATCTTATGGTCATTTATATCGCTAGCTGCTACCACCGACATTATGCCTGCCTGTTCTTACTCGTCTTAAAAGTTAAATGGATTGGCAAATGTAATTGTTTCAAGGTGAGAATTCTCCCTGAAATCAAGGACTCGAGAAAGAGCGTTTTTAACCTGATGCTCATGATAAAATTGAAAGAATGGAACAGAATCACTCAAAACCTTATTATTCAAATGATTACAATTATTTTAATAGTAATATCAAGTCTGGCTTCTGATGTTCCGCCTTGTGCTTGTATTTTTATTAATGCTTAACACTATCTCTAAGTCATATTTCTGCAATAGAATCTTGTTGACAATGAAAAAAGTTCACGAGGTAGACCTTCGTGATGGAGAGGTCTATCCTGCAACATGTGCCTTGGATCCTCTTTTTATTTAGCCTGTTATTATTTTATTTGCATGTCAATGTTTGCTAAATGATTTTACACTTTTAATCATAGGTTCCTTTCATTAACTAGGGATTCTGCTCCAATCATTTGTATCTCTACTTTATTGATTCATATTCAAAGAAATATATCCTGGCCGAAATGTACAAAAATGACCAGATAGATTTGCTACAAAAGAAAGACTCATCTCCAAAGTTGAGCTGAGTCCTCATAATTACTACTGACGTAAGTGAACGGTGTGATTTAATATTATACTAATTATGTCGATTGCTGCTGCTCTGAAAAAAGAATGTTAATCTGAAGGTTTTATTCAGGAAAAGTGAGCATAATTTCATTGAAAAAAAGTATATCCTCGTTGTACTGTCACTGTACTGCCATTTTTTAAGACTTGATGAATTTATTTAATTTTAGTTAAATGCCGTAAGTACCTTATTTACAAACCAAATAAGTCAATAGTTGTTCAAGTGATCAACTTGGCCTTTGATTTCTGCAAACTTTTTAATTAAAAAACTAATAAGAAAAAGTCTAAAACTTTACTATTCTTATAAGTAAAAACTTAGCTTAGCCTCAGCTCAACGAAACAATGCCCAGGGTAACATCCATTGCATGATATGAAATGAAGGTATCAAAACTTCAGAAAGAACCCGTATTGGTGATCCAAATGTTCAGTTCAGCGTGAAATTCTCTACCCGTATCAAAATGCCAACTAATCACTATGCCATACTTAACAAGAGGACTGTAAAACGCTTGGAAATTCTAGGAATTTCACGAACTCCTGGAATTGTGTCCAGGAAATTTCCCAAAAGCTAAAATCTCAACTTACCTAAAATCTTCAGATTCCCTTGACCTGTTCCAATAACTCCGAAATATTCTACAAGAACTGATTCGACACTGCTGAATCCTGAGGAACTAGTGAGGGACAGGTTCCAGATTCCAGTTGTACTTATAGCCTAACTTCCACCGATACCAACCAATATGCAGCAATCTTATCCTCTCTTATCCAAGCTCTTCTTCTTATTTAACTGACCACCTCTTTAACTTTCCGCATCCAATCCAGCTACAACAATGTACAAAGATAGTACCTTTGTAATACCATTAGCTAATTACCAACAGCATCAGCTACCCAATGGAATACCTTCTTCCCATGCATATTCTATACCAGCGATTTCATTTCAACTTCAATCAACTTCACCCTTTACGACCAGCGTTGACGCAACTTCTCACGGAAAATCAGTGCAAAAAAGAAGAATCGCTTTACAAAAGAGTATCCCGATCGTTCTAATGTAAAATAGGTGGATATTCTTCCAGCAAGTTTGTACAATTGTACTTTTATTTCTTGTTGCAATTTGCAATACAATGCTAAGTTTATGCTGGCGGAGTCGTATCAGATATTAACTGCCAAGCACAACAACCTAAATCAACGTTAATAATCTTATGCTAGTAAGTATCGAGGTACGGAAAGATTACCGATGAACGGACGGATAATGGAAAAGCTAACCTTTCAAACTCCCAGGAATCAGGATATCCCTTTTAGTAGCAGCAATAGCGTAGCTAGGTATAGTTAAGGTCATAAAATCAACCGTGCTTAATATACACGTATCTTATTGCCAATCTATCCGGAGATATCTACTTTAATTACTTATTGAACTAAGAAAGAGACAGGCTGTTGAAAATAGAGTAGAAAAAATCAGGTCCCAAATCTCATGGACAGAATTCGTGATTATAATAGTAAATTACCTTCTTCAGATATCTGAATCTGTTCAGAAAGCTCTATTCACTTAGCAGCTAAAGAATCCAGACCGGTTTTCCTTTAAAAGATTAATACTGACTTGCAAAAAGGGACTGATAGTGAAGTGAAGTACCTTGCTCCTAGATTTGACTTTGACAAATAATAATTTCTCAAGAAGATGTAATGGTCATTATTACAATAAAGTCAACAAAACAGCGCACACGTTACATTCTTTCATTATCTTATGGACCAGTCTATATAATGTGACTTTGTGGTCATGATATAATACAAATGTTGGTGTTAGCTAAGGATGAAGGCATGTAATAGTTCAAGAATGATTGCTGAGAAGGTGTACATGAAGCTTTATTGGGTAACAATCAGCAGAAGCAATCAGGCAGACATACTAAGAACCCTTTAACGATTGAACAACACTTGGCCTTTCCAACTCAGCCAAACTAAACCAACCCTTTTCGTATTAAATGCAAATGTAATTTAGCCATATTTATTATAACAATCAACTATAGAATACAATGTTGTGCTTTTATATAGTATTTTTTATAAGGGGTGCCTTTTTGATACTCCTTGCATTTTTACACAATTATAGTACATGACATGACAGTTGTAGGCATGCATGGAGTACTATTATAGTTAGATCAGGTAAGCAATCAGTCAACGAATTGGTTGGCTCATCAGTATTTAATTGCAGAAACTTAGACGGCTTATAATCATAAATCATAGGTGAATGTGGACTATAAGTAGGACTTTTATACACGTTTCATACTCCCTCAAAGACGCTAACTTAACGTAGAATCAATTGCTTTGGTTGTTATCATAAATTTGTATTATACTCTGCGAAAGGTAATTGTATGATGTGTGCTTATTATCTGTTAAAAATGGCGTTGAATAGCATTCTCGTGATATAAACAGATGCTGCGGAAACGGAGGATGATAATCCGAAAAGTTTATCCAAGTACAAAAGTACATCGAATGTCATTGTCACCTTTACAAATTGGTGCATCTATATCTGCTGCTAAATTAAAATGGGGATACCCTCATTTTTTGCATCATCCATCGCTGCGTTTCGTTATTTTTTCTTGATCAGAAAAAAATGAAGTTTGCTAAGGTTGCGAATGAAAGGGATTTGATTGAATATTTATTTACGTGACAAACCAGTAAGCGCTATGCTGTACTGGTGCCTACAAGAAATGACGTTTAGCATGTAAAAAATATATTGCGAAAAATTATCTACCTAAGCTTGAGTCTTAAAATGAATTCTTCTATCGAAATATAGTTGGTTGGTTAGTGTTATGGCTTATTGCAATGGGTAAAAACGGTCCTATTAAAGCATCCACTGTATCTGTATGCAAGCAAAGTGAAGCAAAGACCACTTCGACTTCTTGCAAGTTGATTTGTTGTACTATACAAGTCCAAGTGATAGTTGATTTTTGTTGTCGAAAAATTGAAAAGAAACATTTCAAGTAAAGCAAGTGTATTGCATCAAAAGAAACATGGGATCAAGTTGATAATAATGTTATCAAGAATAATCTAACGAAGCATTATTAGACGAAAAAAATGACGATAGTGCACGACAGTTGTCCTTGAATCTACCCTTTTTTACACTTGACTCTTGACTTTTTGCACGGTAAAAATTAACAGCCAAACATGGCAATTAAGTTGGAAATAAGATGAGGATGAGAAGATAATATCTGCAGGGTATAATTTTCAGGAAGATTAATGCTACTAAATGCCTAAAATTTGGTTTAATATAACATTATAATAACTCAAGAAGATGCTTCTGGCATGCTAGTTTTTGCAGTCTGGAATTTCGAGAAATAACCAATTATGTACATGTCTATATTATTATGTAACCTCACTCAGACTGTGGTTTCTACCATACTTTCTGCTACGGTTAGTTTAATAAATTATCTTCTGAACTAATTTGACTCGAAGGATTCGGCTCGGCAAACAAAAATCAAATCAAAAGTGAAATTGGCAATTGGCAGGTTTCATGATAAACGCAGGAAATGATATGATCAAGTGATGTTAGCTTTTGCTAATTGTGTGCAGACTTTTAACCCTGAACCGAGTTCAGCCTTTCACCCTTATTACTCATGGCAATTACCACTTAAAGAACATCCATCCGGAATCCGGAGTGCTTCATAATTCATTTCATACTTGTCGAATTTCGCGAGAAACACTAGCAAACTTTATAAGTGTCATAAAAAAAATACAGGGATAAAAAGTAGACTGAGGATGAATTTATTTAATTTAGCATAATATTATATTACGACACATTTAATTGAATGTACTTAAATAAAAGTTCATAAAACGCTTATAACTTTTTGCTGAGATCTTCTCACCATTTAACAATGGACATTTTTTAATCGCAAAAGTGGTATTAGTAAATTAACAGTATTTAACACAGGGCCATGTTGATATGTCGTTTAATAAGTCAAAAAATAGTCTCATGCAATGTGAACGGAACGGAAGGGTTTCAATTCTTCAAAAATGCATTTCACAATTCGCTAACTTTTTTTGCTAAATAAAAGGTCGCCGGCTTTTGACCCTATATTTTGCCAATAAAGTCAATGCCATCATTTCATACCATGATTCTTTAATAAAGTTAATATACTTTGTATATAAGTTATGTTTGTTGGGTGTTAGTACTAATAACTTAGGAATAAATTGGGAAGTTCTCATGAACCATGAACCATTTAGTAAGTCTACTTCACACAACTATTAAACAATATCCCTTGTTTGACGCATTGTGAACAAGAAATGTAATAATATGGTAATGTTTGAGTGATAGTGAGCCATGCAGGTTTTTGACTGCCTTTATTAAAGGGTGGGTGGGGGTGGTTTCGTCATATTTCAGGTTTTGCTACTACTCGTTAGTTAGCTTTAAGGTTGCAAATTAGCAATGGTGATCAGAATAGGTAGTTCGGGTAAAAGTAAGAGTCATGCTGAATCACGGATAAGAATTACCATGCTTTTTTGTATATTATTAGGCTGAAATAAACTTAACTTGGATATCATTAACCCTGCCTTTCCGGTGTCGGGGTTTTTTTAAAGTTGTTCCATGAGTTTTTTACTTCCTTCCTGAGTTTATTTTAAGTAATAAGAAATTCATAGGCTGAATCAATCTTCCAACTTCCTTACCGGCTCTTATCTTCTGCTGCTTAACCTAACCGTTCATTTCTTAGAAACTGCAGTTCTCCAAGTCCAATTAATTAGATTTTTATTTACGATGCGTGTACTATACATACCTGTCTAAAGCTATTAAAGCCCTGTTGTAATATTTTCCTATTCCGATGGTCAACTAGTTTTTAATGTCATTGAGAAACTAAGTACATTTGCTGGTCCGTCCGTGTAGATAGTTAAGTTGCACACGCATTGATCTTAAACATGATACATAAAATTAAAATAATCGAAGTTATTGAACTATACATGACAAATTGTCTCTAACTTATCACAAAAATTCAAGGGTCCTGTATTTCAAGAGCCAAAGCCAAGGCAAGAAAGCTTTGCTAAAAAATATGACAGTAAAAAAATATGTTTTCAGATAACTTTGCTATCTTAATTTTGGCCAACCTGATAGTAAATAGCAGGATTCAATCAATAAATGTTGACTCGCAGTGTTGCAGTCAACAAGTTACTACTAGTTGTAGTTACACAATAGAACTTTCAATAGGGATTGAATTTCAATTGTAATATTTCCGCATCTTTTTATTTATTGTACTTTAATAAATAAATGACGTACATCGATTAAGATTATAAAAAAAGAATACACATGGTATCTAAAAACAACAAACTAAATCATTATCGCTCGTCCAACTGCTTATCCCGAATAATTACAGATTCATCAAAATCAATAACATAATAAGTAATCCCCTTGTGCCACTGAGCTATGACTTTTGAAGGCTAAAAACAAGTACAACAATAACTATTCATTCACAATGTTAAAAATCATAATCCCAAAATACTAAAACCACTCACAAAACCGGATGTTTCCAAAACGCCTTCAACAATGCCAGCGTTGAACGCTGCACAGTTGAGATTCCCTTTGTCCTTTGGTACAGAAATAAACCTATTGACCAGTGGGTCTTTCTCCAGAATGTAATATTGCTTGTTATCATCTGTAGCTTGTTCTAGCTTATCAGCCTCTTTCCCAAACAGGGTCTAAAATCAATAAAACATCAAAAAAAGTACAAAAACACCTTAAAATGGCACGGAAATCCCTTTAAAAAAGGACATATACACGTTTATTTTAAACCTTCCAAACAGTAGACTTGACAAAGAGCAGCATATTCAGTAACTTGACCTCCCGTTTGTAATTTTTTTCCCTAAGAACGATAAGGTCAATTACTTTGACCCCGACCTGCTTTCCCATATCCGATAATCTACAAACAACATATAAAAACCCATTTTATGAGCAAAAATTCAGCATTTCTCATGAAACATTGATTCAGAATTGGGAACGTTACTTGGAATGAAGGTCTGTGATGCTGTTACTCCTGTTTTGACAATACTGAACGATTTCAGAGAATAGGAGAGCAAAAGGGCTGAGATGGACATCCGTCTTCCCTTTACTAAGAGACTTATCCAAAATACTTGTCTTCGCCTTGGACTGATTTAGGGTTATCATGGAACCAAGAAGGGCACAAGGGTCACCCAATCCACTATTTCCCAACGAACCTGCTCCCTCTTGACCTCCGACCTGCATCTTATCTCACTTTTTAACTACAAATCTTACAGATTCACATTCGAGGATTTCAAAAAATTTAGGAAAAACTTCTCAGTTTATAAAAAAAACCTTCCAATTCCAAATTTCAATCTGACAATTCCAAAATCCCAAAATGTTAGTGGAATCCGACTCTCCCGGCTTCCATTTCGCTAACTTTTTTTTGTGGAGTTGGAGTATTTTTCTCAATCTTCTCAAATCCCAAAAGCTTGCAGAGATTGACAAGTTCTAAACATCTTCTAAATCTCTCTGGGGGTGTGGCTGCTGCCCTGACCTTTGTGACCTTTTTGGAGGTTTTTAATGACCTTTTTTTTATAGCATAACTGAACGTTGCTTCGGAAATACTTATAGCAGTATAAAAGAATAAAGTTAACCTTAACATGCAAAGATTTACGCACAGATTTAGATGATTTACGAACGTGGACGCTGTAGGCTGTGCGTAAGTACGGAGAGAGGCGATGACAATTTCTAAAATTGTATTTAAAAAAGGAACACAGACAAAGCTGCTGTAATAAAATGCAAAAATATGCTATTTTTACGCCTAAATTATGACTTTTATGACTTTTATGACCGTATGAGTAGGCCGATGAAGGATAACCTAAGTATGTATTGTATGCGCTTATCATCCATTAATTTTATCGAATTTGAGCATTAGAGCTTCAAGGTAGTTATTTGGACTCGATAAAGCAAAATTCTTAACGTGGATTTACGTTAATCCCCTTTCCAGTATTGAGGGCCTGGATTTGATTAAATCTGTGGCTTGGGATTTCTCATGCGACTAAATTCTTAATTAAATTAACTTGATTCGTCAATCTGTAATCGGGAACTGGATCAGAAGGGTAACTGTACTGCGATAAAGTATGAATGGGTTTGTTTAATGCAGATTATACTACTGCAAGTGTGCATATGCATACTGACAGGTAGTATCAATTAGCAAAACTGTTCACTTGGTCAAGAGAAATTATTAATTGGATATTTTATTTAGCATAAGGTATTAACAGTTCGACACAACTTAGCATAATTAGGTACTGATGATATATAATCGTAATAAAATAATTTAAAGTACCATTAGTTTAGGAGGAAATAATACAATCAAATTGATAGTAAAGCGATTTAGCCCTTCAATAATATCTTGCCAAGTGGATCAATTCATTTTTGACAATGAATGGCTGGAAAGCTAAAATATTTATTCATTTTTATTCTTGGTAATTAATACGTTATTCGACAGGACAGTAGCAGACATTAAGTTCTTGACAATTATATTGTAATTTCGTGTTATACAGATGCACCACTACAACCCTACGGAATACTAAATGAATTCCAGCGTTCCACAGAAAAAAATGAAGGTTTGGACTTGTGCTTGCCGTTGAGAGGGTCACAGAAACTTCAAGTTATGAAATAAATAGATTATTCGTCTTCGTAACTAGAATTAAATGGTAAATAAATTAAGGTGTGCTGCATAGTGAGTCTTAGATTCCATTCCAGAATACCATCCTTATTATCTCGCTCCTCTGTTAGGTAAGTCTTTGACTTTGTAAATTCTGACAAGCCAATGTTCTGTTGTGTATGCTTCTTCTAGAACATCTAGTTCAAAATCTTTATTTCCTATTTCGGTACTTCGAACACGGTCATAGCCAGTTGGCTTTCCTCCTTCAGTGTACATTTGGCCAAAACGATAGTAGCAGAGTTTGTACATGAGACAATTAAGCATAGTAGATGAACCCTCTCGGTCAACACGGAACTCCCCTGTGGGACTGTAGTAGTCTTGTTCCTTAATGTGAGCTCCTTCATCTGTACTTCCTCCGATTCGAACCATCCACAAAAATTTATTGATGTCTAAACAGAATATGTCATGAGGTGTTGTAAATGGCATGTAGCTTTAAAATCTAGAATTCGCGTTTCAATTTAAAATTCATACCGTCCGAAGAATAGCCAGTGAGTCCACCAAAAATGACCAATACGTAATCGACATCCAGTTCTCGCATGATTTCATAAGCTTTGTCTTCCGGGGATGCCATGGCTTGACCTACTCGGGAAATATGAGTATTGTTCCAAGTATTGTTGTCAACTAATATCGTCCGATTCGCCATGGCTGTTATTTGATATCCATAATCCCACCACGACATGATTTTGGCATCCTTTTAAATAAGTGACAATAAAGATCATCATGTATTGTTCCTACACTAAAAGCATGATTAGGCTACCGTCAGTTACTTACAGGAGGGGTATTCATTCTAAGCCAGTAGTAAGCTTCTCGAAAGTCGTCGAATATAATTAGAGATCCGTCGTACGAACGAGCAGATAGAACGATACTGGGACTACTGTACGCTTCAGATGTTACCCAAGTACAATGAAGTGCATACATCATCAAGAAAATTGTCAACATTCCAACAAATCCCATTGCAACCTAAGAATGGGATTCATCAATTCCTGACAATATTTTGAATTAAACTTCATTTCGGTTATTACTATGTACCTCATGTCGCTTTTCGTTAGCTCCAACATCCTTAGATTTCGTCGCACGCTTATCTTGACTTTTGCCACCACCGTCGAGGTCTTTCATGTACTTCCCAAGCAGAGCTGAAACAGCTATACCACCCAACACACACATTACCGGTGCCAAAACGAGCATCAATCGGACCATAACACCCTATCATCAATCAAATACAATTTTTATTAAACGCTAACCGAATTTTCTTGCGGCATTACTATTACTACAAACGTTAAAAATTCTTACGGCAAAATAAATGCTGGTGATTCCATAAAGAATGATAAAGATGTTTGAATCGTTAAGGTTGGTAAAGCAGACGTATAACCCAACAGGAAACAGAAAAACCAGAAGCTGAAGATCAAAATAAAATGAACTCCAAGCGGTCGGCTGATGTTCAGAGACTGAAGCAATGATAGGGATGTTATTTTTGGCATACGAAGGATCCAACAGAGAATAAAATCGTCCAGTCCAAGGAGCGATTTTGCCTATAAACGGAGGCGTTATATTCTTAATTCTTTGAACAATCTAAATAATAGTTTTTCAAGGAATGAAAAAGACCAATTCTGTACCAGTAATCCATAAAACTGTGCAAGCAGCTGCGATTATGATTCCAAAGGTCGTAAACAAAGCATGAAACAAGATTTCAAAGTTCTCCTGAGAAAGTTTTGACTTCAAATAGTCCACGAAGGCCAGAATTTGGCTCAAACCGAACACTCCAAAAGCCTAAATACATAAGGCGATAACAGTTAATACGTTTTTCAAACCAAAACATAGATTCCAAACGTAAACCTTTACAAACATTACTTACCAGCATATGCTCAGAACTTTGGACGGGTTGAAATCCAACAAAAGGGATTTGCATAGACAAAATTGTACCAATTACATAAACGGTACTGTAAGCAACGTAGATTCTATGAGAGAACCTTCCGGTAACAATCAGAGTAAAAACATGCAATGGAATTAGATTAATCAGAAAAACGTATCCTCCCCACGAAGAAACCTAAAATAAAATAAAAAAGTGAATTCCATCTTCCGTACAAAATTTTTCAGCCTAGCTAGTTCTTACTTACCATGTAAAAGTAGCAAACTGCACAAAACGCAGACCAAAGAACGGATCCAGTTTTAACCGATTTTATCCAAGCATAGTAAGTCAACAGCATGCAAAATATAGCGATTCCTTCATTGTCATAAGATCCAGCTACAGATCGTGAAATATATCCTGGAACAATTGCAATCATGACTGCTGCAGTTAATCCAGCCCCTTCGTCCTGCACAGTTCAAACCTTGTATTAAAAAACCTCAAAAAATACTACTACAACTTACTACCCCAATAAGTTCACAAACCTTGAGCTCCTTGGTCAATAAATAAGTCACTATAGTGGTAAAGCTGGAAAACAAAGGGGCCAAAAAGACACAGACGTTTCGAACATCCACAGTTAAGTTCAAGAAGTTAAGGACATGATAAAACACAGCTGAAGTGACCATCAACCCGGGATAAATAGTACCTCCTGAAATCCATTAAAACAAGCCAACATTAATCATTCCAGAACCACCAACCAAATCACCAAATTACTCAAAATAATCCATAAAAACCTCACCAATAATCCTCCCAAGGGGATACCAAGCACGGTCATCAAACCAATTATGAAAGCTATAGTACCCTTCCTCCGCTAGGTACTTTGTGGTTCTGTAATTGAAATAAGGGTCGAACTCGTGGATAACTGACTCATACCGGAGCACAGAGAACAGTCTGGTAGCAAAGGCTAAAATAACATAACATTTTATCAAACTCCTACCCAAATTCACCCAATATTTCCAATTATTTACTTTACAAAACTTACATAAAATGAATCCCAATGACAAGATCGTAAGTTTGAGCAAGGTTTCATACTTCTGAGACGAAGTATCTCCACTTTTACTTTTCAAAAGTTTGACCACCATTCTGTCGCCGGCCTTTTGACCTCAACACGCCCTCCTCTCTTGACCTCTGACCTTCTTCGAGCGCTGAGCACTCTACGTCCTACGATTCCACGAAACGCCTACAAAACACCACCTTTTTGTACCGGCAACCTGTCCAACCCAAAACCCCTGAGTTAGTCCAGTAAAATACCGTTATAAATTTTATAAATGGCCTGATTAAAGGGTAAATAAACCGTAAAAACTTACAATAATTGGGTGAGGAACCGGTGTTTTTTTAGTTGGAACTGTCAATGTCCAGCGGATCGGGATGGTAAAGTTGAACTGGGTGTTTCTCCCTCGGTGAAGTCGTGGCACATTTTATGGCCACGGAAGCTATCCAGAAAGTCTCACCCTTTCCTTCCATTCCGTCTCACCATAGCCCCGATCCCACCCAACTACCCGATTCTTAGTAATCTTGACCTTTGACCTTAAAAAGGTCACCCCATCCAATATGAACGGAGATGGGGTCATATTATTCCGGATTTTTACAACATTTTTAACCGACATTTTTGGTTACGTGTCAAAGTACAGTCTGTTATTAAATCTCCGGAAACCGTTTGGTATCGTGTGTATGTGGCTAGAACGGTTATGCATGAAACTGAAACGGTTTATAAACCATTTAAATAAATCTGTGGTATTGGCTTATGCAAGGGTTATCATTGGTGGTTATCTGCTGAGCTGAAAGGAGATATCATATACGTCGGTTAGTTATCGTGAGGTTGTACAGGATCCTACCTAAATACTTACAGACTGTTTAAGGAACCTCGGCTAGGATCCGTTTACCCGATATGCAGAGCCACAGCGTCCCCGTGTACCATTCTAGCTATGAAAACGCTAACCTAGTCGTACTTTTCAACAAAACGGGGTTTTAAATTTTAATTCTAGAATTTTAAGTTTATCATGGATCTATAAAAGAAGTTGTGGAGTAACTTATATCCTTGAGCGTTAGTTTTTAACCGGATGGAGGGGGGGGGGGTATTAACACAGGCTGGTGTGGAATTATATTATGTCTATTTCAGATATTTAGCTAAAGCTAATGAAGTGAAGACACTTACCATCAATATACATTGCATTATATGATTTTATGCAAGATTAACAAATGCCTAATCTCAATCTGCGGGGAATACTAACTGAACTAGTGGTCACATTTCACATTTGTACCGTTTTAAGTGTTGCAGATCCCACTAAAGTATGGCATGGGATAACTGATGAATAAGGCCAGTGTAGAATACATTAGAGTTTAGTGTAAGACTCTATTTGCTGGCTAATTTATGGTTTATTGACTAAACATTTAAATAATTATCTTGTAGACACAGTTGTTAAAACTTAACCACGTACCATGCCATACCGGATCAGTCGGTAATTCTCATTGAATTTCGACTCCCTTGCATTACTTCTAGCGAAGAATGATGTTTGATGTATTTCATATTATATCATGGAAGGCAAGTTTTAGAAATCCTTTGAATAATATGATGATAAAACAGCTTATGTCAAGACATTTAATGTTACTCAAATGATGAACGTTTGATTACAAAGCTTTGAACAATCGGATTGGTCTTTAGATGAGGTAAATTGCAAGAAGACAATACCGTACGTCAGAACAGTACTACAGACCTATAAAAAAAGTGAATGGTGACCCATCCAATTTTAGCACTTGTTCTTTTTCCGAATTATAAAATCTAAAAAGCCATTAGAATTATTACGGTAGCCAGGTATCCATATGTTATTACGAATTTCCAAGCTTTCAGTCCGATTGGCCCCTTTCCCAGATCCGTAAGAAATAGTAAAGGCAACACTGAATTACTGTATCGTAAAGCCAGGTTTTGCCTGTTCTCTAGTAGATACTCCCCAAAGTTGTGAATCTGAAATTGCAGGATCTTTCATTTTGTATGCTGCCTTTTTACACGAATTTTTAATTATTTGCATTTATTTTTTGCCTGACCATTTCCGAGCCTTCCGCAGCAATAATTGAAAAGGCTGTGAAGAGACTGAGATACATGCCTACAAGTAAACTGTATCGCCAATCGTTCTCTGTTCCAAAAGATCTGAACATCGTTGAGCTAAAGAAGATTAGACCTGCAGCCGTGTTCAGAAGTGTTAACGGTCCCAAAGCCTCATTTATACATGAAACAAGCTTCTTCATGCTCTGATGGTACTCAACAATCTATTATTGATTGAAAAAATACCCTTTATTTTTACGAGTATTTTAACATCTACACTACAGTTGATTATTGGTATAACCCCTTACGGATTCAACATCCATAAAACGTTGATCGGAGTGTTTCATATCACTTAACAGATCAAGTCCTATTTGACTTATAGCCAGGCCACCAATGTAAACGAGTACTATCAAAGCAAAATCACCTATAAGGGAAACCCAGATGGATAAAATAGGACTAAAATAGGTAAGAAGCGTATCTACAATAACGCTGTTCAATATTGGACTATCATTGTCCGCAAAAATTAATGCCCTCCGAAAACTTCTGAAAAATGCAAAAGGTTGCTCTAAATCCCAACTTATTATATTCATACTGAATCCTATCAAGGTTACGATAAATGTTCCGCAGAATAAGAAAGCGATTGCTGTCATTCCCTGAAATAAAAAAATACGTACTTTCATTTATAATTTCAGCCAATTTTATTTGAGAATTTGTATATAATATGTGTACTTTCGGAGAAATATTCATCGCACAATCGGGATTTACAGCTTCATATAAAGTGGCATAGAGGTAGGGTAAGCCTCGACGCTTTATCCAGCATAGGTGAAAGAAACAAAGTGACCCTAGTGTAATGATAAGACTGAAAACTACAGCGTATAGTTTACTAGGATTTTGGGACAGTTGCCCGTCTCCTGTCCATGTGTCATTGAAACCTTTCAAACTTTTTACTATGAAGTAAAGGTGAAATATGAAGCAAACAAGCTAAATAAAACACAACAAAAAACGTTCAATTCTGAAGCAAGTTTTTATATGAATTTTTCTATTATCTTTGTCTGACTTTTTGAATTTTGCAGGATACGAGGACCATTTCCGGTTTTGCTTTCCTTTCAGTGTTTTTGTATGTATTATTTTCCTTAGGTTTGGAAGAGTCTGAGTCTGGGACTAAAACTATTCGCCAAGGAACTATTGCGAGGTAGTAACAAAAATTGGAGAATAATTTAAAATAGAAGAAAGCAGAAGAGTGAAAGTAGTAGGTTGGTCTAAGGGACGAGTGGCCTATGATTTCCATCCTCATTTACTATTTTCAAAAGTAAATTCAACGGTTTTTGCAATAAGTTGGCTTTGTTTGCATATCAGTTAATTAAACTCTTAAAAGCTATGCTTTCTCCACGAATCGGATGAAAAAAGCTGAAATGTTAAAAAGCTGCTTCCATTTTTGAAGCAGTCATTGATTTTTCATGGGTGGCAGTGTGGAATTTTACTTGCTTTTAAATTGATTATCGAACTCAATGATAAGCAGGGTAGAGTGGAATAAAAAAGGGTTTGCATGGCTTGGGTGTGTAAAAGTAGATAACTGAATAAATATTTGCATTGGAGTGTTCATTTTAATCATTTGATTCACTTCTTATATAAGCGGTATTTATCAAGATAAAAAGCCCCTTTCACGATGTCATGAATCAAAATAAAGTTAGACTTAATTTAATATAATTTCTCATGCAAATTAGAAAATTGCATCCATGCTTTGAGCGGATGGATAGTCTCATAAAACCGGTCCCAAAGTTGGAGACTCGAGCACCCCAATCGTCCTCTATCCCCCGTCCCACCCAACCTAATGTTACGCTTCCGTTTCCCCAGTAACCTCTTTTTACTAGTCGTACTACTAATTTAGAAAGTTCCAGTCCAAAGGAAATAACCCACCTCAGTCACCCACCTAAGGTTATGGAAATCCTTTTATCAAAGAAACCTAGGGATGCACCACCTTAGAATGTAAAGACAAGCCCAAAAGTATAACTAAATATCATTGAAAGATACTATAATTTAACCCCTCGGACACGGACACGGTTGGTTGGTCATTCATCCACCTTTCCCTTGCTTAAACCCTAAATAAATTATAAAATATGTACGACGAGGCGATCGAAGTTTATGATGACGAAGACGACGACGAGAATGAGTTTTCCTATCCTTCTAAACCGGGTTTATCTCCGGTAAAAGCTCCCTTGGCATCTCTCTCCCGTAGACAGATACATGGTTCGGGTAATATGGCAGATTCTAAAATGATTCCGGAAAAATCTTCCGGGGAAAAAACGCTATCGTCTCAAGACTTTATAACGGCCCGTCCTCCAACTTCTTTGAGCAGTAGTCAACGTCAAGGCTCCTCAAATATTAGTAAAGGAGATCCTAAGGAAGGTTCAGGGGCTTTTACTAGGAGGATGTCTGCACAAAAGGTAGCAGAGAATAGTTTATTGGTTTTATTATAACATAATCGTCCCTGCAAGTTGTTTTGCACTGGGTAAACCTGGCAATTAAACTCAGTCAGCACTTAGATCAACCTACGGTATGTTTAATTAGTTTAAAATTCTAAATCTATCCTTATTTAGCCACTAAGCTCAGACGATGAAGGCATAGGTAGAAAACCCTCATCAAAAAGTCGTCCAATGTCAGCTCAACGAAGGGGACCACAATCTGAAAATGAGGAAGATGATGATGACGATGAGGACTATGATGATGACTTGAATGTCGCTCAGATCGAAGGGTAACGTCATATGCAGTTTTTATTGCTATTCGCTGTGTCAATATCAAGACTGCTTTGGTTGCTTTTTACGAGATGAGATATATTTTACAGCATTTGTACTTTTAGTATTTATTCTGACAATTTATCCTCCCCTTTCGCAACTCCTTCTTTATCCATTGTAATGAATCATTAGACATGTCCGCCGGACCTTGTGTAATGCCCAAGAAAACGAAGACTCTGAATCCGAAGATTATTCCATATATGATGATAACTTCAGATCAAACTCAGTTGCAATAAACCAATTTTCTGATACCCACGAAGATTATCCCATGAGCATGATGCCCAATCCAATCTTCGACGATCCTATTCCATATCCTATGGACCTTTATGCTCATCCTCCTATTCACAGTCCTGCGGTAGGGAAACCTTTCCTAATTTTTCCTATGTCTCAAAACGTACTGCTTCATAAAATAAATTTTTATTTGATTTGCTTTCGCTTGAACCTTTAATTTTGCATGCTCAGGACATGCAAGGCTTCTTGGAACTCCGGCGACTTTGGGAATTGCAAATTGAAATGAAACGGAACCAAATAGGTCACTTTATTCGGTCTAACGAACCAATTGCTGGAGTTCATGATTTTATTCAGCAGTAATACAACCGAAATAATAAATGCCAAAAATTTAGAGTTATACCTTTTTAAAGCACAGGGTTAAAATGGACTTGTAATATTAATTATAAATGATGTGAATTTTTTACTTTTCTGCAGAATCTACAACCCCGATGATTATGACAATCTAAATGTGTCATCGGATGTTAAGGAAATATTTGAATACATAAAGCAGTAATTGAAATACATTACTTTATGAATGTTAAGCAGCCACTGATGATGGCTTAAATGTCAATAACGGCTTACAAACTAATAAATGAGCTTCTATTTTATAGGTATGTTCCACCACCCCTGAATTCACAAGTTGAAGTTAAATTGCACCCTTTCATCCCAGAATATTACCCCAGTGTTGGAGATATAGATGCTTTTATCAAGGTAGCCCAGAAATATGGCTTAGTTAAACTTTATTTTATAAGTTCTACATAAGCCTGATGTTTGAAACTGAACCAAAGATATTTTGAAATATTTAGGTAGTCGATTCATCAGTAAAAGACGATGGCCTGGGAGTAAAGTGTTTGGACGAACCGGCTCCATTTCAAAGCGATCCTTCAGTTTTAGATCTAAGACTTCGGGCGCTGGCTAAACAGAGTTCAGCTAAAGCAGTAGTAGTGAAAAAGGTTGAAAACGTAGGGAAAAATACTAAAATAATTGAGAACTGGATCAAAGACATAAGCGATTTACACCGTTCGAAACCCAGCCCTTCAGTTCATTATTCAAAGTAACTAAATCTGCCTTTCCCTAGCTAAAATTCACAGAACAATTTTTACTAACGTTACTTTAATATATTTCCTAGACCGATGCCCGACCTCGACCTTCTTATTCAAGAGTGGCCTCCGGAATTTGAAGACCTCTTAAAGAACATAACTCTCCCAAGTCCGGACTTAAATTGTGATTTAGCCACTTATGCTGACATCGTTTGCAGTTAAGCCTTTAAACCCCTTTTAATTACGTTCCAAATAATTAAAAATATCTTACAATATCTTCATGTTACCTCTAGGCCTTCTCGACATTCCTGTTTACAAATCGAGAATCCAAAGTCTACACGTTTTATTTACTCTGTACGCTACTCAAAAGCAGTTTAGCCAGTATGGAGGCTTAGGAGATGGAGACAACGGTGGAGGGCTTAACAACATGGAACTGAGGCCTTCTGCAAGTTCTATCCGTCGCGGAGACGAAGTTGATCACCTGCAGTTGTCATAAAATCATATTTAATAATAGAAATGATCATGTCAACCCTAAAAGTATAAGTAAAACTTTATTTAATTATGGTTGATTCTATATGCTAAGAGATTTGTGTTCGATGTTAGGTCTAGGTCATGCATTAATGTACCCATCTCAATCGGTGACTTCACTTCTGCCATATGTCGTGATCGTAGTATGCATAAAATGTATTTTTAAGTTTTATTGATTGATGAGTTCTGACAAGAAAAAGTCATGCAACTTTATTTACTAAACCTTTGTGAAATGTACGATTAAAAAGAACTAAAGTAGCTTGTTTTGTTGGTCTATAGAAATTACTTTTCAAAAATAGCATAAAAGCAATACGAGCTGCTGGGAAAACTTTAAACTGTACTATGTAATTACGCACGGCATCATTGGTGGCAGTTACATTTTAAATGGCACTTTAAAAAGTAATAACACTACCAAATCAAACTAAGAATCTGAAAAAAAGATTCTGCCCTTTGTTTGTAATTAACATACATTTCAAAGTTTTTCTTTAATCGAAACTTTGCCCCTTTATCAACATCATCACAAGGCCTTTCAGAAGGTTGAAAGAGTCTGACTGGATATAAGTTAAAGGATAATTCATTCAGTACTTATTCACCTGTTGTTGCAATTATTTTTTTTGCAGATGTACAACGCAAATTGAGCAGTAGCATTTATGCTATCGAATCGAATGAGTAATTAAAATTTATTTTTAAAAACATTCAATTCGTGACATTTCCTGGGTATCTCCAGCGTTTGGGTTTTTGTAATCACTGTAATTTGTCAGAAACTGTCCGAACAACCTGTGTTTAAACTTTCACCCTACTTATAAAACTTTTTAATGCGTTGGCTTTTTTGGCTTTTGCTTCAATTATAATAGCACCACCCATCTAAATATTTACAGGTAAACACCTTCATATCGAATCTGAATCTCAGATGTTGGCTGCAAATATTCAATGTACACTCAGATATCTCGGTAGTCATGTTTTAGCCAAGAAGGCATACAATACTACAATACCAAAAGCTTTTGTGACTATGTCTGAAAATACATTACTCGTTCAGAAAGCTTTATTTCAATTAAAATAAAGCGTTATAGAAAGAAACATAATAAGTCTGTCAGGACAGTCAGATATTGGCGATCGCAAAAAACTGTCGAAATAAAAGAAAAAATTACCAACACTTTTTCATTTTTTCAGAAGCTCGCATATAGATTTAGAAGATAGGAGATTTCATTTGAATTCTAAGTGTATATACCGTTATTTAGCTTTATCTTGTAACTGGAGTATAAAGATGTTAACCTCTGTCCTTTCAACCATTCACATCCTCTTCATTTTACAAACTTCCGAAAGTTCCCTTGCCGTAGTCATACCCCACCTTTACCATCCCCCTGGAAAATCATGTACGATTTATTTTAAATCCCTTGCTATTGATCAAATAAGTGAAGACATCGCCTTGAACTTTATTCACGTCAACTCTAAATGGAACAATTACGCACCTTGGATTATAAAATCTCTGGCAGGACCTATAACAATGAAATCTTTCATACATTCTTCAGAACACTGTTCCATACTAGTGACTCTAGAACCGACTAACCTGGATAAGTTATTTTTTGATCGGCTGGTTGGCTTCTTTGCACACAATTTTCATTACAAGCCTCCCGACAGAAAATATACGATTTGGGTCATTCTACGTAGAACCTTGCCCATTTCCAGGTATCTGATGCTAAAGATGGTAAACCGTAGCACGCTAAACACATTTGTTAAATATATTGGAAGCAATCAGGAGTTGACTGGTGACAATGATACGTTAAATCTAAAACCATATGAAACTGTTACTTTCCATCCCATTTATTTGATAACCATACTCAACTCCACGGGATACATGGTTTTACCGGAGAAGTTTACCCCCTTCCAATTAACTCCAGACATGGGAAATCCCCTTACTCGGTTGCGCTTAAATCAGCGTGTTGCATTTGGAATTTCAGGTGGAGCATCGCGATCGCAAATGCAACCAATAAATAAGCAATGTCTTAGGCAACATCATTTAAAGATCTCAGAATTGGAAGCGTGCGTGCTGGAGGTGACTTTTGTTGAGACGATTTCCGAGCACTTCAACTTTTCAATTACATACATGAACCATCGGGATAGAAAATTGCCTCGTCACCCAGACGGCTTCCTTTATCAAGGACGACTTACATCGCTGCAATCGGAATACGTAAATTATAGAACATTCGTCCAACAAAATGACTACTCGCAACTGATCTACTGCAGCCGATTTTTCCGATCCGAGCAAATCTCTCCTAAAATTTGGGTGACCCCATTTAATTGGCCTGTTTGGGTATTAATTCTTGTAGCCCTTGTGGTTTCGTCTGTTATTTCAGCTATTGGATTGAAAAATGAGAACAACTTCTTCGTAAAAGTCGCAAATCTCTTTTTGGAATCTCTCTTTATAATTGTGAGACAGGATCGCCCGTCCCGAATGAAATTGATGGCCTTCCTTGCATTCAGCTTTTTGGTTATTGATGCCTTCTACGAAGATCAATTGACTAGCTCTATCGTGGCCCCAGAGAAAGTAAAACCGTACAAAACTTGGAAGGAATTTCTTGAAATGGGCTTTAAAATAGCTTTCATAGATTACATTGCAGAAGATGCTGGAAGGAATCTTCCGTTTCAAATGTACCAAAAAGAGTTCAGGAGACATAACATGTCAGATAAAATTAACAGCAGCTTTATAACGTTTGACGGGGTGGCTACTAAAACTACAAAACTGTCAGTATTCTATACAAGCCTCGGGATTGCCAATTTATCACAAATTGGAATAGTTCTGGATTCTAAAATGGCCCAGTATAATTCTAAATTGCTTTCTTTATCAATAACACCCCGAGGATCTATTTGTCACGTTGTTCCTGAAGAAGTATCTCCTCTATGGATTACTTGGTACATTTACAGCTGGTTTCCAGAGAATATTCAGAAAACTATGAGCCTTTTTAGAGAAGGAGGCTTTTGGAACATTTGGGATAAGCCGATGCTTTATTTCAAAGAATGGGAGTTAGAAAAGCTTAAGGGGGATCGGACATCTAATACGAAGACGAAGACTAATCCATACATTGCTCTTGCTAATCTGCTATCATTATTTATTATATATGGTATATTGGTGATGATAAGCTTTGGCGTAATAATTGTAGAGAATTTTATTCATGGTCAATCGACTTCAACTGTGGTACCAATATAATGTTAATGGCGACGTCCATTTTAACTGAAAATCCTCTCTGTCTTAGTTATATGTTGATGTAATTCTTAGCTTAGAAGCAATAAAATGGAGCTTATGCCTTTATTTATATTTATTTCTCATAAATGCATTGCAAGGAATCGATAGTCATTTCTGAAGAGAGCTCAGAGGTAATCGCGGAGGTCATTACAAAACCTATGACTCCACGCACATAAGCGCTACTACGTACAACGTACGGATTGTCGTCTGCGATAGCATGATCGCTGTCTTGTTACTTAGAATTTTTGCTATACACTTGGATTTAACAGTTACTAATGTTAAATTCTGCACTACTGAACTACTACCTTGCAACATCACATTTCTGCCTAACTTAAAGCAAATCTGTATCGCAGCATAAGCAATTCATGCACAATATTATCACGTTAACCTTTTAAAATTTATTTAATTCAAAACCAGGCGTTTTTCACAGGGTGACGGTTGTAAAATATTTAAACATCCACACACTCCCTTTTCCAGATATATATTGCTTTTCTAGCAAGCAACTTATGACGAGGAATTTATAAACTGCAGAAGAACTATAGCATATGTGAGGACAGCACTGAAAACCTGAATATTAAGCAGTGATCATTAACTTTGCTCTCAAATGTCACCAACATGTTGTTATTTTAGCTTTGCATGAAACGAAACATACCGTTGCAATGTAACCATATGTAATCACATACTTCCAAGTTTTCAAACCAAGAGCTTCCGTCTTCAGATCCAACATGATAAGAAGTGACCCAATCTGGTTGTCTCTGTAATCCGAATGATCTCTATGTGTCATAATGTATTCGCCGAATTGCTGGAACTATTGGGAATTTGTAGTAATTTAAATAAGCTATTTTACATTCGCTAAGCGATTATTAAAATCCATCGATCATACATTTTCAGAGGCTTGTGCAGCCAGTAGTAAGTATCCCAAAAACATGACAAGGTATACTGAGCTCTCGATAAGATGCACAACATCTCCATCACCAAAAGCATCTATGAAGACTTTGCTTAAATAGGAAATCCCCAAAAGTGTATTTGTAAATATTAGTGGCCCCAAAACCTGATTGATACAGGCAAGGATTCTTTTAATCCCGTCGTAATACTGCATTATCTAAGGTACCAGTTGGAAAGTCATTTGATTTAGGTCTTTTCGCTTCAATCAATTATCCACTAAATAACAAAAACCTTGTCAGACCTGAACAAATGGGATGGGATCTCCCTGTCCATTATTTTGAAGATAAGCGAGAAAAGCCCTACTTATGTCGTAAACAACGGTGCAGCTCAAATACACAAAAGCTGTTTCGCTGGATTCCAAACATGTTGCACGGATAAACGCTACAACTGGGCTCATGAACCACATAAGCAATGCATTTAGAGCACTAAATTCGCTCATCGGGTTATCGTTTTTAAAGAAATATCTGAATTGTTGGAATAACTTATTAGAAATCAACTTTCCAATAAGATGTATAACTGTAAACATGTATATCGATGTAGTCAAGTAAAGCGCAGTGAGAAACGGCTGAAAAATACAAAATGTCATTATAAATATTAAATATAATTTAGTTAAGATAGATATTATTTTTAATAATGCCCTTTAACTACTGTCACTCATTGTTTCTCTGAAAACCTTAAGACTTTTGCAGGCGTTATTCACAGGATACTTGTCTCTGTACAAAGATGCATACAAGTACGGTAGACCCTTGACTCTTTTAATCCAGCACAAGTGTATTAGCAAAACTGTGTTAATTAGTTCCAGCAAAGCATTTGCCAATAAAAAAAGCTTTGTTGGATTTTGTACAAGCTTAGATGTGTTTTGCAGTAGAATCAAAAGATTCCAAACCCCCATAACCAGGAAGTATATATGTAGCAAAATGCAGAGGAGCTGTAAGTTCACAAATTTATTTAACTATCTCTGATATACGTTAAAATCAACGACAAATATACCTAAGTTAAAGACAGTATACCGTACCGTACCGTACCGTTTGAATTTTGTTTGAAACGACATTTATTGTGGGTTGGTCGTTTTCTAAACCTTCGTTATTCCTCAGATTGATCACCTGAACGGCCTTTTTTGGCTTAGTTAGTACAATTTTGTATGGAGTTATGCAAGTGTAGTAGCAGAGATTCGCTATGAACTTTACATAGACGAAGCAGGATACAGGCAGCAAGTATAATCGAAGTTGGGAAAAATAGTTTTGCTTTAAGTTGGCCATTTTAAACCAAGGGATACTCAACCCAAAGGATAGAAATTATATGATTCGTTGGAGAAAGTCTTCACACATTTTAATTTTAGTGAGAGCATTTTGTCAGCGTACATTACCTGCGCTTTAATATTTATTCAAGGTGTTACAACCAATCCACTTTTACCAGCATTTATCATTACATTAAAAATATTAAAGCATACTTTACATTTCAGACATGCTCATAGAAATTCAGTGATAATGATAATCGCTACAATGCCTCAAGCTTTCTACACAAAAAAGTGTTAAAACAAGGACCATAAGTATCATTATTTACCTTCCAGGACAATTATAACAACACCGTCAACCGTTTAAATTTATTCTAAATTCATCCCTCACATTCCGTTAGCACGCGAGGCATTAAACATTTTTATCACATTAGGAACAGTGTGGTGGTTTATTTGTCTATTTCTTTCTAAATTTTGATCGTTTATGAAAAACTTCCCCATGAACAATTAAATTCGATGAGGAGGATGACGATAAGCGGTCTCTTATAGGATGAAATTGATAGATAAAGAAGGTTTTACTTGAAAAAGTACGCATCACACCTCGCTAGTTGTGGCTATTTAATCTACAATAAAATCTCCATTGTTCTTTTTTAATGAATCTGGTTACATGCTTTAGCTTACATGCTAAGCAACATTTTAGTCTACTTAAATACAACATGTATAGCTAAAGTTTTGGAACAAATATTCCAAGTCCATGAGATACTCTATATGGTCAATTCAATTGGTATTGCAAAAAGTGTGTCCAGCTAGTCCAGCAAAGAAGTACCTGGAGAGCTGGAAGTACATTATGCGTATTACGTATTCAGGGTATTGTTAAACCTTTTTTTTATTGATTTTTTAACAATCTCTTTAATCAATCTTGTACTCCAGTCAGTGACTAAGCATTTCTTTGTAGCATCTTCAATTTTTTCCCCACATCAAGGTTAAGGTGTGATGTGAAGGTGTTTTGAAGGATTAATTCTTGGGCACATTGAGCTTTACAATTAAATTACAGACCTCGGCTTTGTGACCCATGAAAAACGACATTTTTCAGGAAACACGAGGTTGTATTAAATGAAATATCACTTTCATTAAAAAAATTATGGTCCCTAATAAAGTAATTATGTGTCAAGGCGAGACAGTTTAACTGTAAACGTGATAATTAATCCATTAAAAAAGAGTCAACCTAGCTATTTATGCTCATTATACAAGGCCTTCTGGTTATTTACACTTATAGTAGCATTACAAACTCTACCTACATGTTCATTAAAACTACTGCACTGCACTGCTAGAATAATTTTTACATGCAACCAACAAAACCAACATTTAAATGTGTAATAAAAATCAATTAGTTTTATTCCGACCACGTATAATCATCCCCATAAATTCCAAAAGTACAAAAGTTACTCGAAATAATATCAAGGTCAATCTGAAGTAAATCTAATGCATACATCGCTCAAACAAAATCTACTATTTGAAGCCAAGTAAAAAGTAACAGAAACGGTACAACTTATACCATTACCTTTAATAAACATAATAAATTAAACAACGTTGATGCTCTCAGAGGGCTGTCGAACCCAGTAGGTAAGTCCGTCTTGGACGATGGTAACCCTATAAAGTACAACAAAGCAGACATCTTCGTCAGAAACCTTTTCATACATTTACTATTAATTCCCGAAGAAAAAATGTACTGGGAATGTTTCAACTCACAAAAGGACATAAGTACCCTTCTCCTCAGGGGCGACCCAGACAAGACTAATGGTGCTTTTTTCCTCAGGGCTAGTATGAGTTACGGTAGATCCTGCATAACCTCCGCACTTTAGCTGCTTGCTCTTTCCACCGTTATCCGTAGCGAACTTCCCAACTGGAGAGGTCTTCTCGTCATGATTGATCTTTCGACCCTGGACCATAAATCCCTTGAAGATTTCCTTGTCCGAGGAGATAGTGATGGTAACCTGTTCACCGGCTTTCACGTCAGTCTTATCAACTTTCAAAACGTAGGGAGATGGGACTTCCTGAGGGGCTCCTGGATGCTTGGGAGTCATGGACAAGCAAATGTGGTCACTTTGGGGTGCTCCTGAACTGTACCCGTAGACTTGTGGGATGGCAATCCCAGCAAGGAATAGTATAGCTACTGCGATAGACTTTGCCATTTTTCTTAGCTATTTTCTTCTCTGAGTGAGACAAAATACAAATGTGAAATTATTGCAAATTAAATCAACGTAATTAGCTCTAACTCTTTCCCAAAGTGCTCGTTCCAAATGGCAAACGGCTAATGAGCTCTGGGACTTGTTCCAACTCACCTTAAATCCAGCTACTACTGGTATACGAAGACCGGTATTGCATTGCGTAGGTCTTTTTCTACAGTTTTTCTGGTTTTGCTGAATTTCATAGAATTCGATACCTACTTCATACCTAGCAACAAGATCATCATGTCCATTCTAGCATTGGTTATTGTTGCTGTAGTTTAGGCTATGTTCTTTGGTTTGAATGGATATATATATTTATTTAAGGTAATCCTTTGTTCATTTAGCTTACTTTTTGCAATACAATGATGTAAAAAGTGAATGCTGTTTTTTGCAAGCTAGCCTCTAGCCTTTGTAAAGATGTTTGAAGAATATAAATATAAATGTACTTGTGTGAGGTGTATGGATGGGGCTGTAAACGAAGAGATCATAAAATGACCATTATCATTACATTGTTGCTTTACAGTTTTAATAGAACCTTTCTATAGTCTTGTGGAATAAATCTTGATTCAACGGTCAAACGGTGACTATAAATGACCCAACTCCTTATTTAGACGTGTTTGTTGCAAGTATCTTTTATATGCAATATGATATTCAGTCTGGTAACGTAGTGAATGCAAATTCAAAGAATGTGATTATGATTGAAGGAACTTCATTCTACAATCAAAGAGTGTTTGACCAAGAAACCTTCTTAACTAAGCCTACACGCAGTAGAGTTCCTTCAATTGCATTGATTGTGTCTATTGCACTATTTAATTTTGTATTGTGGTTTTGCTTTATAATAAATACTTTACTAGATCAACTAACTAGAGCGGAGCTCTGGTTGCTTATCTTCCTATTATTTTGATAAGCAGCTTTGCATGACAGCAGTTGACAAACTTGACGGTGTACTTTCATTCGAATGAGATTAATATTTCTCAATGTAAACTTGAAACGATCAATCATTCTTAAATTAGAGGGACGACTGTACTGTTGTTGTAAGTAAGAATAGATTCAAAAATAAAAATGAAGCAACAGAAACTAGAAAGATGTGTAGAGTATCTGAAGTTCATTTGATTAATTAAGGTGTTTTCTGCATATAGAGGAAACAATCGGCAGTCCAAAATAAGATGTAAATATTTATAACCAAGGCTGTTAAATTTAGTTATTGCTTGTATTCTGAATTACTATTACTACTACTTCATTGTTATAAAGAATAAAGCATGAAGGAATAGTCAAAGTTAAGAAAGATTCTTGTTTTCAAACTGGTGTATGAAGAGGTTACAACAACAGCTTTAGCTGTGTAAGGAAATGTAATAATACGCAATAAATAATAATATCAAGAAAATAAGCTCGCTTGAGAATCCAGAAGTGAAAAAAGTACATGCTTTACAAGTAATTTGTTGGATGGAAGCATTTTATTTCAGTAAACAAAGACTGATAATTATAAAAGTAGTAAGCTTAAATAAACAAGTTTACCTAGAGATAAATATAAAGCCGTAAACTACAAAACAAGTTTGAGCATCCAATTCCAAAATAGATTCAGTTAAAACATGAATTTTAGAAAATACGTTACGTATATCAAGAGTTTTTGATGGATGAAAGTTTTAAAATAAAATAAAAATCTACAATACCCTCCATTATCTATAATACTACAATACACTAAACCATAATGGTCAATTAGAGATGGCATCAAATTAACCATGAAATTATGGCTACATGCTTCTCGAAACTAGTATAAAAATAAATGCATATGTCAAATTGCTTAAATCCTTCATTCAATTAAAAAAAGAGCGTTTATCTTTTACTATACGACTGACTGAACACAAAATTTTGCATCTGTAGAATCTGACCTGACCTATGACAAAAAGGTCACCAATTGCAATTAATTATTGAGTAAATACAAAAATCCATCCTCAGTCATCCGTACTTTCATGTTACGATTCCAAGTCGTCACTGATAAATTAAACATGTCAAAATATGAAGTACCAAATGATCAGATTGAATTTCAGCCATATGTCAAAATATGACCGTTCTATCTCTATTCTGATCATGAATAGATTTTGTTAAATTCATATCAACTAAATAAAAAAGGAATGAAAGCACAATAACATGAAGGATAAAAACTGAAGTTAATATGTCAAAAAAAAGCTTTGATGCATGATAGAAGTGAGATTATCCACTATTTTCTGCAAGCAAGCGGGCATCCATGAAGCTTCAATCTAATTAATTACCATTTCCTTAATAACTTTCCTAATAAGACTTCTTGAACAGTTGTGCTATTATTTTTGTAAAAATTAAAAATCTCAAAAGTATTACAATCCATCTTTTTTCGGTAAGAAATAAAGAAGGTTTAATATTAATAATGAATTATGTTTTATTTGAGTTAGATTTCCCTTTTAAGCTTAAAACTTATGTGGATGATGGATGATGTTATAGTTGTAATTAATGTTTTTGCTGGAAATGGTAAACTAAGGCATGTTTTTTAAAGTAATATGAGTCAAAGAGCAAATATTTACAGAGATTTATCTCAAAATAATCAAGAATTTACTCTTTTTGAAACCATCATTTTTTACACTGCTATACTTCGCACAGAGTATTTTTCTATTATTGGATAATATTAACCAACATTGCAACTTAACTTTAGCCAAATAACGGATGGGCGGATTTACTTTTATAGCATGTAACATTTAGGATAAAGAGCCCTGGATCCAATATAACTTTTATTCCTTTTGACATTACAGGCTATACCTCTCCCAAAAGATGTTTTACGATTTCCCCGAAGGTTTTTGAAACTTTAATCCTGAGTAAATCCAGGGAAATAATCTTAAACTTCTGCATAAGACTTTCAATATGTTTTTGGATAACTGGAAATACCACGGGAAGTACCTGATTTCCGTGATAACCGTGGCAGTGGTATTTCTATCTCAACTTAATTTATCCTTTGCTACTGGAGAGATTTTTGAGAAAAGAAATGTAATAATTAATATCTTAATTATTGGATCTTTATAAATGGGTTTTTTTAGTTATAAGCTGATTTTTTAATTTGACAGTTCACAACAGAAATAAACCCAGGATGCAGTACAGATAATCTGTATCCAGCTAACTGTTCTCGTTATACAAATATGAGCTTGATACACATAAGATCCGACGGTCGGGAAGATAGTTTCCATTTCCTATGGAGCTTCATAGGAGCCCCTACACTTCTAATGGTCCGAGCTCCACTTAATTCAAAGCTGTCGGTCGACTGGGTCAATATGTTGGTCTCTTCGGTAAATTCATCGATAACCTTTACTCCAGAACCTTACTACAGTTTTGGATGGAGTTTGGTCAAGGTAAAGCGCTATATATAAGGGTTTGTGCATCGTCTTGGTATGGCCTTTCCTTAGCTTAATAGAAAACTGATTCCCATATTTTTGCATAAAGGTTTGGATGTTTAATGACACGGACGATAAAGTTAAATTGGACAAAGTTGACCAAAGATTTGTAGACGGTTATGAAACAAAAAACTTCATATGGGAACGGCTCGTTAACCAGACTACCGTTAATGAAACGGACGTGAGAATGACCTTTGTCTCAAGCGTTTATGATCACAAGGGCGACATTGGAAAGGCCAGTTTAGGACCTAATGGATTCTTCAAATTCACCGTAAATGCTTTAATGTATCACTTGACAAATTGTATTTTATACTCGTGATTTAAGTACTTATCATCACTAATTAACCTTACAGATAAGAATGAAAAGTATGCCTGACTACAGTGATATCTTGCCGTATATGCTTTACTCCGAAAATGGCACCCAAGTTGACATTGCATTTAACGATGTCCAGTTGAACACAACGGTCGACCAATATTCAGAAAATACAAGAATAGGCTTCAAGTTTATTTTAATCCAAGATGAGTACCTGAAAAATTCATCCGAAAGGATGCGACTGGAAAGAGTAAAGAGTCTTGACGATGAGCATACGCCAGGAGTTTTCGAAACATTCAGCGTGAGGACACCGCTACTTCATAAAAGAGATCAGAGTTACATTCAGTGGAAACCTATTTGCTACACTGGGGAAGTACGGGATGTTGTTGATTCTGTTGACGTTTGGGCATACGAGCTGAAAAACGCTTCCAGTGTTGATGGAGAGGATAACATTCAAGATTCAATACTTTATTCATATTACGGAAGTCAAGTGGACGATATGTTACTAGAGGCAATGAATGTTAGCTTTGGAACTCAGCAAGATGGATTTTATAAGAAGACAAAGCATATTTCATGGTAAGGACAATGTTTCTTCTGTAGTATGTATTAGTTCTTTACTTATTTATCTAACTCATTTTAAGACTTCATCATCTTAACTAATTTCAGGACATATTCTACCGGTTTTGGAGAACCTCCAATGGATTTTGTTTCAAAACTTGTCCTACTCGTCGTCGCTATTGGGCTTGGAATACCGGCAATAATAATAATCTTATCGTTAATATATATGTTAGTCAAGAGAATACAACGACGCCCTGATGATTTATTATTAGGTCGATAGGTTCTAAGTTACATTCTTCACTTGCAATAAGATACGATCTGAGTTTTATTAATTACTTTTAATATTTTATTAATTTTGTTATTAAGTTTACTACCTTTTGCGTCCTCTTAGCTTATTTTATTCTACATTTTTAACTATGGATTTAAATAAAAGACGGTCAACGGTCTTAAAAATTATAATAAAAACTGATCGTTTTTACATTGTAAAAGAAAAATTGAAGAATTTTGGTAAAAAAACACAGCACTTGTTGCAACAAACACACTCCTCTGAACTTCAAGCAAATCAAAAGTTATATGGCAAAGTGAATTAAAATGCAAAAAAATGTCCTAACTGACTAGAATAGTTCTATGCACGTACTTTTTTCTGTACTCGCAACAAACGAAGTACAAAAGCTGCAATTTTTTCGTAAATGGTGAACATCAATGCAGAAGTCATGACTGTTTGCAAAATTTTAGATTCCATCCCTTTAAATAGACCCTTCAGTCCATATTTTTTTACTATTGCGTTGAAAATGTCTATAATGTTGGCGTTAGGTGAAAGCCCTTCCATTTTGTGTCCATGCTAAAGGAATATAAAATAAAATAAAATTCTGTACTAAAAATATTTTACAAAACGAAAAAAAATACACTGAATCCTTACACGAAGCTTTGTTTGTATTATCTGGAGAGGATAAGTAAGAACAGTGGCAACTGTTTTTGCAACAGCCCCAACCATGAAGTAGATTAGTGATGAGAATTCCTTGTCACCGTACTTCAACTTCAGTCTTCGTTTGACTGCCTCATAAGTCATGAACTGTAGTGCAGGATTGATAACTGTACAACGTACAAAACAATAACATTTTGACAAAAACCCAAACATCAATTTTGCAATGTCTCTAAAAATCCTTACCCAACATCAGCGACGGTATCGTTCCAGCCCACAAGGCCGTAATCCCTTCCCGTCGATGAATTTTCATCAAACCGTCTAAAAGTTGCATAAAAATAATCAAACATCCATAATTATAGTGACAGATTTTAATTCCAATCTTACCCACTAAACTTTTGTACTGCAATCGCCGACCCCCATCAGGGGAAGACGAGGGTAGCCCTTGCATCTTCATACGCGTATTCACAACCCACAACGGTGTAGTGGTCAACACATTAATGATCCCTGCAACTGATCCCAGGAATAAATCTCGAACCGCGGATGCAGGGATTTTGTCCGAAAGATAAGCTTTTAGTCCGTGAAAAGAGTAAAAATATACAAAGTTTGACACGCAAAGACTCTGCAGAACGGGAAGCAATCCCCGATATAAGGTCGACCTGTGACAAAAACCAATTGTTTGCACTTTTAACCTTTTGAACACATACTTTCGTACATTTACAACATAGTGGGTACCAGTGGGTACAAAAACATGAAAGGATAGGGATGGGTTTGGATGGGTGGAGCCTGTTTAACATGTCAAGTATAGGACATTTCAGGAATTCTAGTGGGTACATGAAGAAACCAGTGGGTACAATGTACCCTTGTACCCACGCTGGTTGCGCCTATGATTTACAAGATCCACTTACAATCCTTCTCTTTTTGCTAGCTCCATCAGCATCACAAATGTATTTTTCGCTTCTTCTCTATCATCCACTAAAAATATACAATTTAATTTACCCAAAAAGCATTTTTTTAATTAAATTACTAACGCTGCAAAACCATACTACAAAATCCTTACATTGCAGCCTCATCCTCACTGTGTCTAGAGGATAAAAAGACGACATGGCTATGACACTACCCTGTGTTAAAAAATACAACAAAATTGAGTAAAATACAATATTTTAATGAATGCTTATCTTTATCTTATCTTGTGGTTATGGAACTTACCGTGGACCCTGCAATTGCATGTACTAGAGTATCATAAGAAAATATCGGAGCCGGTGGTGCCTTTCCCATTTTTACAGAGCAGCGTTTAATTTAATTTAGCAGCGTTTCTTCCAGCGTTCCTTCCTTCCTTATCAAACACCCACCTTTTCCTTCACTACAAAAAAGAACAATAGGAGTCAATTCGTCTCTTTCAAATGACTACGTTAAGTTGCAGGGTTCCTTAACATTTCTACAGTTGTTCAAGTATTTCAAAATAATATGTCAAAAAATGCCTTTCTTCAAATATGAAATTGAACCAAGAGTTTTAGTTTTATATGCCAAATCCGTATCCAAAATCCAAAAAAATCGGAATTACAAGCCTAAAGTAATCCTAAATTTGGTGACAAATGGATCCTAATCCTAAAAATCCTTATCTTCATCTCTCCTGAAGCAGTATTAACTAACGGATATACATATTGAGTGAATGATTGACAAATGAAACATATGAAAGATAAGGCTTGAACATGCATAACTATATGAGGAATTGTATTTAATTCAATTCAATAGATCACTACTTAGCCTTTTGCATGAGCGTTGGTTTGGTTTGGTATCCATTACAGCTTAATTCCCGTTAGTTATGCCATATTTTACATTTTACTATACCTCATGTGGATCGAGCCAAGCCAATGCCAATACTAATCCTATCCTAATGTAATTTTATTATGTACATTTTGATAAAAGAATTCATTGATTAAAAATATCATGTTGTCCAGTGTAATACGCTTGTCTTTAAAAAAAACGAAGACAACCACGCGAGAAAGATCCGAGCATTAGCTTTTAATTTAAAGTTCATAAGTTCGTTTCTTAACTTTAGAAAAAATATGTTAAAAGTTTAAATAAATCCAGCACTAAATTGTAATATGAACGAAGAAATAAACTTTAAAACTTTAATATGGTATATTTGTTTACTTATTAGTTCAGAAGTTGGGAAATGTAAAGGTTTAATTTACCGTTACTTATTAACTGATTTGGATGATTGGTAAATCTTTTCCTGAGAAAGTAAGAATGGTAGATTTCTTATAGAGAAAGCATTGGAATTGTAACGGATACAGTAAGGGAAATTGAACCACACGGGTAACTTTCCCTCTACTTTTATACTTTGTAAGCAAACTACAAACATGCAGCTTAAAAAGTCATGAAAAGGATACAAAAAAACAGAACTTTTTGTGTCCGAAAAATAAAAAATGGTTTAAAAGCCAACAATATGCGATCTTTGAATGTAAGGAAACCCTTGAATAGTGCAGAAATAATTATAATAACTAATAATTTTATTCGGCAATTTCTAATGAATCCCAATACCATTTGCTTATTACTTGTCATTGACTTTTAAACTACTTTGTCATCAAGTCATCCTTCATTAGTCATGTCATTCTGTTAAGAAGACAGCAATGTTGTCGCTGTCAGAGCTTGGATACCATTACAGTCCATACATTTTTTTCGTTTGGTTTTTGTCCAATATTCCAGTTATTTTTATGATGCTGTTCATTTCTGGCTAGCAGTCAGAAATTTTAATTAAAAAAGTAAAGGATGCGATTGCGATGCTACTATTCCTGAAAATGAGGTCGGAAACCACAGCCAGGCTCTGAGTGAATTCAGTTTAACATTACTAAGCCGTTTTGACCTATTAATTACAGAATGACTTCATGACCGGATGCAATGTTGGTTTTTGCATACACATATGCAACATACAAATTTTTTTTTTCAATTATGAATGCAATATATAGGGATTAGGGATCAACATTATTAGTCTTGCACGAAGTATTTGCGTTTGCCCGTTTTCAAGCAATGCATCTACTAGATTCACTGATATTACTTTTTTGAAAAATCATGGATTTTGGATTTTTAGCCGTGCTTATCTTAATAATTGCAATTTTCATAATGATTGTAACGGTTGTCGCTAACAGTGTAGTTATTCTTGCATGGCTGTTTCAAAAGTCTGTTCGTAGCCCACAAAACGCTTATCTAGTTTCTTTAGCCGTCGTAGATTTTCTAATTGGAGGTTTTTCCCTACCGTTGGTAATCTACTACAGCGTAACCCATGAGTGGACGTTTGGAGAGCCCTTGTGTCAAGTTTGGCTTATCTCAAGCTATTCCTTGTGCACTATATCAGCGTTTCACCTCATAGCCATTGCGTGGGACCGTTGCCGAGCCATTACGGATGGAATTATATATGTTCAAAAAAGGTCAGGAATAGAACAATGCAGAGATATGTTATGAGGGGTTCTTTATCAATGAAGTTTATTACAACTCCAGGTCCTATAAATCCGTTTTGGAAGTCGTGGTCCTCATGTGGGTCATTGGTATATGGATTATCGCTCTACCATTGGGAATCGATTGGACAAATTCCACACTTAATTTAGAAAATGATAAAAAATGTCAAACACGGAAGAGCAAAGGTTTCGTGGCTCATTTGGTCTTTGGGACTTATCTCTTGCCGATCTATTTTATCGGTAGGATTTACTTCAAAACTTATCGAGCAATAGGAGAGAGATTAAGAAACAGGGCAAAGGTTCCATCAATGGAACCTTCCTCTATTTTCAAATCTGACGATGATACTGAAGAAAAAGACCTCAAGTCTCATTCGACCAATAATACAACTGATACTAAAGTTACCAAGACCTCGATACTGAGGTTACCATTTCGAAGACTTGAAAGACCAGTGACGACTAATTATATCCATTCACCATCAAACTTACATCAAGAACGCATTCCGTTAGAGGAAAGTGGTAATATGTACACAGAGAGTTTACAAATCCCGTCCATTCAAATCCAAGAATTTGTTAGAAGTAAAGCCAAGTTTTCTTTAAAAAAGGAACGTAGGGCTGCAAAAACATTAATTATTTTAGTAGCAGCTTTTGTCATATGCTGGTTCCCCTATATTGCTTTGAGCATTACAACAGCATTACTTCCAGACAGTATGAGACCATCTCCGGTTTTGTTTCCTATTGTTGGGATCATTGGGTGTGCCAATTCATGTGTGAATCCTATCATTTATAGTGTGAGACATCCAGAATTCAAACGATTCTTTAGTAGGCTATTTTGCAATTTCGCAATAAAGGCCCGTATAGCCATGTAAATTAACATTAGCGAATATACGATTTGGAAGACGCATTTCAGTAAAATGTACTAGAAAAGAATATTCGCTCTCTCCTCTCTAAAAATATACTAATTAAGTAACCACTTGCTTTCAAAGGTTAGGTGTGTGCAAGATGTTACCACGGTTTTTTCGTTTCTTCTTTTTCTCCTCCAGGTGGTCCAGGTTTGGAGATTTCTTAGTTTTTT